>JAMKPZ010000377.1:0-68670 GCA_024699675.1 Amphibolis antarctica | reverse complement strand
AAAATTTTGAAAGACTTTTAAGTTCAGAGTTATATATATTACACTTAAAGTACATTTTATTGACGTTCTAAAAATATTTCACCGTTAGTGTATTTATTTTTTGATTTTTGTGTATTGGTGCAGTTTTGCATCAATATTTTACTCTGTTAGAAGTAGTGGAGAAAAATTGTTGGTTGTATTTTTCCTATGTTTGAACTATTATTCAGATTTACACTTAGATTTTAAAAAAAATTCTTGTGGGGTTTTTTATCGAAAATATTAAAACCTACCTATTTTTTATTGGAAATTATTTTATTATTCAGAAAAAAATTTCTTATTAAAAAAAACATTTCCGTGAAAGTACCTGCAGCCTCAAGCAAAGCCGCTAATAGGTGTCTTTCTAGAAGAATATTTATTTAAAAAATACTTTTAAATGAAACAGTGATTGAAAGATGTTATAAAATAGTAATATTTTAACAAATAGTCGCAACGAACAGTTGCCGTCAAACGATGAAAGAGCAGTGGTAACGCAACCTCGATAACGACTTGTTTAAGAGTAGGTATTTAATATTTAAATAATATTAACATATATGAAAAGAAACACTTTACTGTGTGAAACTGTAAAGTAAAAATGTTAATTTTATGATTTAATTGTTGTAATTAAAGATGTTAACTTTACGAATAAACTGTACAACACATCTAACTTAGAAAGTTATGTGTTAATGTTAAAATGCTGATTTTTTAATACAATTGTCTGGTCTTTTAATACAAAATGTCGATTCTCTCATCACGTGTGAACTTAAAATTTCATAAGACATTTTACCATAATATTTCATGAATTATATTCATATCTAACACTTATTTAAATAATTATACTCATTCGAATATCAAGCCAAACTATTCTAAATATTAAACATATTTAATCTATTAACTTAAATATTATGGTGAATTATTTTTTAAATTAATTCAATTTTAATTAAAAATATTTTGATTAAATATATTTAGCATTCAAGTGCTAACTAATTTAGCATTAACTTAAACAATATTTCCAGTTATGTTCAACTAATAAGTAAATAGATAATTAGCAAATATAATTAGGACTTTTAAATTACCATGAGATCATGATTAAACATTAATTAAGCATTCATTATTAATACATAATACTCGACAATCTCTCTCTTTTTGATGATCACCAAATTAATTTGATGTTGTAATTATTTATTATTTTCATTTTCAATTTTCAAATTTCAATTAATTTGATGTTATATTTTACTTTTTCACGTTCTTAAAACACTTAGAGTTAAGAATTTTAAGTGTAATTATCAATTATTTTAAGTGTACTTATCTATTATTTTAAGTGTACTTATCTATTTTTTTAATTTTCAACTATATGTCCCCATTTTTGTCATTATTCAACAAAGTATTAGGGTTAAAGAATAATTGTAAGCATTCAGATACATAAAATTAATAAATCCACCTTTAACTAAAAAGATAAATAAGATAAAAACTTAAATAACATAACTTCGCAGTTAAGACAAGTTGTTTGTAACAAGTAATCTTAAATGTAAATTATAAAAACAAAAGTTCCAATCACTTAGTATTACAATTCAACAAGAAATCAGAAAAGTACAAGTTATCCTTGATTTCTCATCTAATTTTGAACAGTACTGATTATGATTTTTGAAATTTGTCAACTAATTTGTTCTCCTAATTGTGTAATATAGGCAACATCTGCAAGAAATAACAAATCTTGTTCGGTCAAAGTATGTGTCTATTTACTTGTTGATTGTTGCTGTATCTCTGTAACTGGTGCTTTAGAAATGAATTTCTTATATTCTACCACTGTAAAAGATCTTGTCTTGAAGGATTTTCTCAGTCACTGATTGACATTATATCCTATGCCCAATATCAACTTGACAAGACTGATTTCATAAAATAATTTTGAATGTTTGTGCTGTATGGAATCCAAAAATAGTGTGCACAAATTCAGTTTTATTTTCTGCATTACAACATATATAGCATATAAACAAATTCTCTCTATATGTTCAATATGCCCTTTCTTCTAAAAAATATGTGCTTACAGAATTTTTACTATAAATTTGGCTTTGCCATTAAGTTCATCAAGATACTGCAATTTGCCATGTGAATGAGGGGTTCTTACTATCGAACTGATGTTCTAATCTAGCAAGTTCAAAGATGTTCTAGCTAATTGTACACCCTCATTTATCAATTTTAGAATATCATATACCAATTGAGAAGTGATTTCAAAAATAGTTTTATTTATGTTGGTAAATAATCTACTATCTTCAACATGCAAGTTAGCATAAAATGCCGCTATTACTTCTTTGAATACATCTAATTTACAGTTTGTTAGTATAATATCTAGCAGACCTTGAAAATGTAAGAAATCTTTAATCTCTTGTAAATTTTTGAAATTTACTGGTCTTCCATATGGTATCTCATAATTCAAAAATTTATTATAATTGTCCAAACATTCCTGATTTCTAAAATATAAATTTTCTATTGACATACCTTCCTCAGGAAATGAATGAGAAGTGCTTGGCAAATCTTCAACATTCTCTGTCTATGATTGATATACAACTAATCTCAAATTATCTTCATTCAGCATTTGTGAAGTCTCTTGTTGCTAATTGACATACTCATCTTCAGCTTGCAAATCAAGAGATTCTTCTATAGCTTGTTCATTTGAGATTGTTGGAGGACTGTAATGCTCTTTCATTAAATTTGAAATGCGATGTTCTGCAACTTCCTCCATGGTTTGTTCATCAACTGACATATGTTCAGAAACTGATTCTTGTATATGTTCTAATTGTAATATTTCTTCAACTTGTTCTTGTGCATCAGTTCGAACATTTGCATCATTTTTATTTGTCTTCAGGCTCTACAAATATTCACCCAATGTCTAATAATCAGTTGTGTCAGAAACTTTTTCTTGTTCTTCCACAAAGACAAATAGTGCAGTCCACTGTGATTTTAAGTTTCTCAAAATGTCTTCAATGCTATCTGTGTTATCTTTTGGAGAACTGTCTATCTCTATAAAAATTGTTTCACTAACAACTGTAAGTATACCATATGATTCATCATTAATTCTAGTATACTTTTCACACTGTAGTGGAATATTCATTATCTAAACATCTTCTTGCTTCCATTGACTCATTAATTGAATATAAATTCTTGGAAGTCTTTCTTTCCTATCAATTTACTTTTGCATTTCAACAAAAGCTCAAAATCTATCATGCCTTTTATTTTTCAAAATATACTTAGTAACATCATTCATTTTATTTATCAAATTGAATGATGATGTGCCTTTAAAAACATGCTTTACACATAAATCATGCACAACAAAACTTGACAATTTTGTTGGAATTAAATCAACTATTTATAAAGATGACTTTGAAATAGTCACTTCTCTTTTCTCAAAATTATCAATCACCTTTTGAAAACATCTCAATTCAAAAGATGACAAAAATGTTTTATGTATCCACAAACCTTCATTTTGACCATCACTACTAGCAAACTTAGAACTACTACTCCAGCTATCTGAACTGACCACTTCAACTTCTTTCTGTGCAGTGGTGGCTTTAAACCAATCTTCAAACTCTTCAACCCTATTACTTTAGGGGTGAATCGTTCTGGAGCGAGCTTCTTATGCTTTGGTGGTTGTGGACGGATGAGTTTAGTCTTCTTATGCTTTGGAGCGAGCTTCTTATATCTCATTTTAGCAGCTCTTGAAGACTCTCCTATTTCAAACGTGTTGAGCGGTGTCATGGACTCAGCAAATGATTTTAACACATATCGCTCAACACACCTGATATTATGTATTTTTTCTCCTTACGACTGTAATCGTAGTCGCCAATTCTCTATTTCTGCATTTTTCTTTTCCTATGCAACAACTTCAAACACCTCGGGAGAGAAGTCATACCTTGACTTCAATAGCTCTATCTCTTTCTCAACCTTGTCAATTTTGACCTGCCATGTACGTGGGAGTAGCAGTGGAACTTGAATGGTCTTCTTCCCGCGTGCCATTGGTACGATACTGTGAGTGAAGCTTCTTCTCCAAGTGACACACCACACAGTTGCTCAGGAAGACTAGAGCACAGAGCATTATGAATTTAAACCTTATATATGCTTAGAGATTGGAGGTTAAAGTTATCGGATTTTTATAATTAGATCTTACCATAAAGATATTTGCTATTCAATACTACATTTAGTCCTTAACTGAAGTTGTCATGTGTATGAGAGAATCGGCATTTTGTGTTAAAAGATCAGACGATTGTATTAATAGACTGGTGTTTTAACATTAACACGTGACTTTTTAAGTTAGGCGCGTGTGTTCTAAAGTACACGTGGTGTATGAATTTAGGCATTTTAAGGGTATGTCTCTGTGACTATTATGTATTGATGATGAATATTTAATTAAAGTTTAAACATGATCTGATGGTAATTTAAAAGTCCTAATTATATTTGCTAATTATCTATTTACTTATTACGACATCATAATTGGAAATATTATTTAGGTTAATGCTAAATTATTTAACATTATACCCATTTGATTTAGGTTAAGTGTTTTTAATTATTTAATCAAAATATTTTTTAATTAAAATCGAATTAATTAAAAAAATCCACCCTAATATTTAAGTTAGTAGATTAAATATGTTTAATATTTAGAACACTTCGACTTGATATCCGAAAGTGTATAATTACTTAAATAAGTGTTATATATGAATATAGTTTGTGAAATATGGGTAGAATGTTATTTAACACTCGAATATTAAATTCAGGTTAAGTGTTTTAAGTTAGTGGATTAAGTATGTTTAATATTTAGTATACTTTGCCTTTATATTCAAAAGGGTATAGTTAGTTAAATAAGTATTACATATGAATATAGTTCGTGAAATATGGGTAGAATGTCACGTGAAATTTTAAGTTCATACATGATAAGAGAATAAGCATTTTATGTTAAAAGATAGGACGATTGTATTAAGTGACCGACGTTTTAACATTAACACGTGACTTTTTAAGTTAGGCGCACGCATTGTATAGTTAGGTTGTCAACTTAACGTCTTTACTTTATGGTTTCGTATAGAGTAAAATCTTCCTTTTCAATTCTTTTCAATATTATTTAAATGTTAAATACCTAATCTTAAATGAAATTAAACACAATGACATGTGGAAAATAATCGATTTGAAGAAAACATGAAAATGTTGAATACATTATTTTACTCAATTTTATGACTTAATATTTAATCAAAAATCTTTTTTAATTTAAATTGAATTAATTAAAAATCAAATCCACCCTAATATTTAAGTTACTAGATTAAGTATGTTTAATATTTAGTACACTTTAGTTTTATATTCGAAGGGGTATAGTTAGTTAAATAAGTGTTACATATGAATATAGTTCGTGAAATATGGGTAGAATGTCACGTGAAATTTTAAGTTCACACGTGATGAGAGAATCAGCATTTTATATTAAAAGATTAGACGATTGTATTAAAAGACCAACATTTTAACATTAACACGTGACTTTTTAAGTTAGGTGCGTACATTGTACAGTTAGGCCGTCAACTTAATGTCTTTACTTTATGGTTTTGCATAGAGTAAAGTCTTCCTTTTCAATTCTTTCCAATATTATTTAAATGTTAAATACCTAATCTTAAAAAATTATATCACTTACATATATGACATAATATTTAATCAAAGTCCCTTTTAAATCAATATTAAATATTTGAAAATCAAAACCACCCAAATAATTCAATTGACGTTATTTCCACCTAATTGTAAGGTAAAGTCACCGAACTACCATTTATAGATGGGTCTGTAAACTACTTTTGTCTGTCCTTACTTTATTTTTACGGTATTTTTGCGTTATTTTAACGTTGGAAAACCACTTGATAGTTTTCTACAACAATAGCAGGGTTACTCTTGAAGCTTTATGTAAATCTGTGTGCACTAAACATACTTAAATGATAAAAATAAGTTTTGTTATAGAACATTAAGAATAAATTCTTCATTAAAACAGTAAGGATAATTAATCAGAAAACATTATTCCTAACAATTTCCAAATTTTTTATGACTACAAAACTAAATATATATATTAAAAAGATATATGTCACCCAACACAAGTTGTGACCTGAAGGAATTTCAATATTTCAATATATTACATCAATTTATTTGACTAAAACAGTTACATCGGCATATATCTCACTAAAATAATTACATCAGTTTATTTGTAATGTAAACTTCATTGTGTCATACTCCTCTTCAAGCATCATCTTCCCTATTTTATTGACGAGTACCTGCATTAGGGCAAGTAGTTATGTAATGACCTAGTTCTCTACACCCATGACACATCCTTCTCTTCTTTTGAATGTTAATTTCTTCAATGGAAGCTTTTAGCCATTGAGAATGGGCAGGTCTTCCTTTGGTTTTTCTTGATGTAGATAGATCATTCACCACAAAACTAGTTGGTAAATCAACTATGGTGGGGTTATTTCCACTTTGATTATCTTATGTACATTGCATACTTAATTCAACGGTTGTTTTCAACAAATCATCAAAAGTTGATTTCACTAGTACGTACTGTTCTATTGAAGTGAAAGTAGTGTCCACCAATTTAAATACACTAGACCGTAAGTCTCATCTCATGAGAGGAGTAAACCTATGACAAATACAAAAAGATGTTTCATCAACATCAATTGTAGAAATAAAATTCTTTGATGAATATAATAAACATACCCATCAACATAATCTGGTGGTCCATCAATAGTGCTACTATGGTATCTGTAGTGAATGGTTCATCTATGCAATATATATTTGTTTGGTACGTGGGTGATCTGTTTCTTCCATAATAAAGAAAAGATATGATAAAGAAAACTTTCATTTTCAAATTTCTTGCATGAACAACATACGTTATAATTTGTCTCTATATTTAAATTGACTATTTTAGGTTTGCTTGTCATCATTGGATTCCAAACTTCAAAACAATATTGCCCACCTACTTTGCTTATTTTTTTATTAAGATACATCAATCCTTTTCTCATTTCATCTTGGAATACAGAAAATATCTTCCTTATATAACTTGCAGCAACCTGCATTTCAATTAAGGTAGAGAACAAAAGTGTCAACTTTGTTGTCAAAGTAATTAAGTTTTCATGTTCCTCGGATTGACGTCTTGCTTTCAATGCTCTATCATATTGGAAAACAAATTCTAAAATAGGAGTATGAGAATACACATACCCATCAAAAAATGCATTTACGTTCTTAGACTTTTGATTTGTGCTCATGTCTGCCATAAATATATCTTTCATATAGTATGGAACTCAATGCTCTCGGATGGTATATATATAATTCAGCCAAGAGTTACCATGCAATGTTAGATATTTAACTGTCAATAATTCTCACTCATTTTCAAACTCTTTAGGAGTCCTTGCACCATATATACATTTATTGTAATCAACCTTGAAATTAACATCAATGTACATCTTTGCGACATGACTAATGGCATTTCAGCCAATATGTGAAGAATAATAACGATATACAGAATCTGGAAAAACTTCAAGAATAACTGCACACATTGCATGATTTTGATTTTTAATAATGGCCTTTGGATTCTTGCCATACATGCAAGTTTGGAATGTATTAGACAATCAATGAAATGTTTCTTTTATCTCATCTATTAGTAAAGCACACCCAAATAGTGTAGATTGCTTGTGGTGATTTACTCCAGTAAATGGTGCAAAAAGTATGTTGAAATTATTGGTCTTATAAGTGGTGTCAAAAACAATCACATCTTCAAACTTCATATATGCTTCACGAGCTTTTCCCTCAGTCCAGAAGACACTTCTGATTGTATGATCTTCATCTAGTTCAAAATAGAAAAAATAATTTGGATCCTTATGACTTTGTTGTTGAAAATACTGTACTACTGTTATACATTCCTTGCTCATATTATTCTTTTGCCTAGTTCTGTTAAGGTGAATAACTTGATCAGGACTAATATTTTGCTATGACATATTTGAAAAAACATGTGCCACTTTGGAAGGTTGAATGCCACATTTTGAAAGGGTATTTAGTAACCCTTTTGATACAGATAATATTTTTTTATGAGATCTTAACATCTTTGATTTTGCAGGTAATGCAAAAACATGATTATGCTCCTTAACAAATTTCTCAACAACCCACACATTTAATTCATTATGCACCACATAAAACCTTGTAGCACAATCCTCTCGGATGTTCCGTTGTCTGCCCACATCTCTTCCTAAGCAACGTTTGTCATTCATGTCCTTATGTCCCTCTTTATAATAAACAAAATTACGTGTATTAATTCTCCACTGCCTTTTGATTTTTTGAACCAACTTTTTCTAATAGCAAAACTTTTCTTCATTGCATATGCATTATAAAAATTACATGCATCATCGTCCGAAGAAAATTTCATGCCATAGTATGGACTTGCACTTCCTTCTCCTTCTCCATCGGGATGGCTAGCCGACCCTTCCATTCTAATATTAAACTCTAGGTTATCAAACACTTGCATTTTAGAATAGTCATGTTCGAGCTATTATACTTGTTGTTTATCATCCAATAGCTTTTGAAAATTCAAGAATGATTGATTCTTTAATTAAAATTGTGACAATAAAGAAGTAAGACTTTGAAATTATCAACCACTCTGTAAAGTTAACATTGCAACATTTAATTAAAGTTATGAATCACTCTGTAAAGATGTATATATTACGACTTTTAAATTATTAACAGACTAAGATAATTAACTTTAAATTTCAAAGTACGTTGATAACTTTACAGAGTGGTTGATAATTATCTTAGTCTGTTGATAATTAACTTTACAGAGTGGTTGATAAATTATCAACCATTTTGTAAATGTTAACTTGAATTTGTAATTATCTATTTACTTTTACATTTGTCTTTTCTTTACAGAGTGGTTGATAATTAAAAGTAACATTTCAGATTAAACATATTTTACTTTGTATTATTAAATGAAATATTTAATGTAATTAATAGTTTATCGGTCTAACTAACTTTTTTTCCCAATAACTGTTGCAAATATTTTTCCTCTAATAAATGTTCATTTATGTTAAATGAAAGTATAATCAATGCACTTAATAAATCAACTTTTAATAACATGAAAACACACCTGTAATTTGTCGATAAATCCAACGCTAAGTGATCTCCTTCCGTGTTCCATTCAATGATTTTAAAAAGATCGAGGGGAAGACGACGATTGTTATTCCAGGAATCATAGGTGACTTTGATCGAGGAAAAAGAATCGAGGGAAAGATGATGAAAAAGAATTGCAAATCATAGATGACTTTTTGTGAAGACTTTTTGTGTTAAAATAAAAAGGATTACTTTTATGCGGGTGGAATTGGTGAGAGTTTTTTTTTCAGATACACTCTCTCTACCGTTAAAGATTGATCCAACAGACACCTACAGAACTAACTTCTGTAGGTGCCTACAAAGCTATTTTTCCCTTTTTTATTATAATATTTAATTACATTAATATTTATATATATTATATTTTTATTTAAATGTTAAAATAAAATTTTCATTTCTAAAGTTTGTAAAAGACTTATCTCCTTGAACGATCTAGATTTTAAAATACAAATTTTTTTATTCAATGAACCTAACTATAAAAGTTACTTTTTTTTCCAAGTTAAAAAAAGGTATACCAAAAACAACTAGCAGCGTTGATTTTACTCATTTTTATTTCAATTAACTTTAAAAGTTAAATGGAATAGAAATAAACAAAGCCGCTGTGATCTTCCGTTCCTGCCACTCCCTCTGATCGTGTGGTCTCAAGTCGCACATCACCGTGTCAACATCACCGGTCGGGAATTTCAGTCACCGGAACGGGAAAGCAGGGCGGGAGAAGAGAGGAAGATGGAGGTGATCCATCGGCCCTGCTTCTCGTCTGCCGCGATGTCGCTGGACTATTCTCTCCGCCACCACCATCTTACCAAGTGTCGTTTGCCTGTCCCTTCCCGCCGATTCTTTCTTGGTTCCGCCGCGAGAATTCTTCCATCACACCCCTCCTCCTCCGTCATCGTCCTCTCCTCCCCCAGTCGCCGCCGTCGCACAAGAATCGTCGCGCACTCCAACCACGACCATCACCATCATCATGCCCATCGTGGTGCAGGCGAGCATGGGCAGAAGCTTACCAGGGCACAGGAGGTGGTGGTACGGCTTGCCAGGGAAGTGGGATGGACGCGGTTGGCCGATTTCCTGCGAGATCATCTCCAGCTCTGCTGCTGTTCCATGGGACTCCTCCTTGCTGCCGCCGCTTCCCCTTACTTGCTCCCCAGGCCCTCCGTTCCACTCTTCCAGAATGTCTCCATGCTCCTTGCTTTTCCCATTGTCGGGGTATGTTGTTGTGAATAGATTTGGTGATGACGGTGGAAATTGCTGCTCTTTTGCATTGTGCTGTTCAACATCTCAGGTTTCGTCCGCTCTTGATGCCACCATGGATATTGCTGCCGGAAGGGTTAACATTCATGTCCTCATGGCTCTGGCAGCGTTTGCATCGGTGTTCATGGGGAATTCGCTGGAGGGGGCTCTTCTTCTGGCAATGTTTAATCTTGCACATATTGGTAAGAGCAAGTGTTAAAAGACTCGAAGACTGGCATTTAGGTGTCTTATTTTCTATTTCCTATTTTTGCATGTGACACGTTCCTCCGTGATGCCATGTTCTGAACAGCGGAAGAATATTTTACAAGACGGTCAATTATAGATGTGAAAGAGTTGAAAGATAACTACCCTGAGTTTGCATTAGTGCTGGAAGCAGATGATAGTGAGGAGCCAGATTTCTCAAAAATGGAGTACAAGAAGATGCCTGTACGTGATCTTGAAGTTGGGGCTTATCTCTTGGTCAGAGCTGGTGAGGTCCGTGCATTTTTTATTTCTTGATATTGCTTTCAATATTATTTTGAAACAACAAAAAATTGCACTTAATCTTTATCACCCAGTCATGCTGTGATTCCTTACATATTGTAAATGGATATATCAAAGTTCTTTCCTTTCCCTGTGGTAAATTCTCTAGCTCATTCCTTACATGTGCGCTTATTGTCTCATATGTAGTTAGAAGTGTGGACCAAAGCTTATGTTCATGGTATATACGAACCTTGTATGAGACCATGATTTATGTGTTGTGCTAACTATGTTTGAATTCTTGTGTAGTGAGAAGTGTGAATAGACATCCCAGCCCTTAGTTAAACTTCATTTGACCAACGAGAAGTTCTTTGGCATAGCCATTGGCATGATGCTTGCAAGGATGAATTAGTGTGAATCCATGTAAATGATTGAGATGTTACATTGTAAAGGACAACACCATGCTTCTTTCTAGATGTGCAGTCTCAATGCCTAGAAAGTACCATTGTTTGCTCAAGTCCTTTATAAGAAAGTGTTTCACTAGATGCTGCTTAGTTTGCTGAATGCATTCATTGTTGTTACTTGTCAACAAAATGTCATCCATATGCAAAACTAATATGGTGCATTTGTCGGAGCTTTTCTGGATAAAGACAGAATGATCAACCGCACACTGCTTGAACCCCCATGAGGTAATGATAGTGCTAAACTTGGTGAACCATGTTCTCTAGCTCTGCTTGAGTCTATAGATAGCTTTACGTAGAAGACAGACTTGTGTTTCCCCTTGAACAACAAAGTTAGGCGATTTCTCTGTAAAGACTTGTTTGTTGATACCACCATAAAGGAATGCATTGGTGACATTAAGCTGAGTAAGAGATCACTTGTTAACAAAATGCTACACACTTAAAAACACGAGGAGGTTAAGTAAACAACTCCCGATTGGGAGAAAGACGACGCAATGGAATGTCTCCCTTTAAAGGAGAGGTGGGCATATAGTTAATTAGATAGCATGCCGTGGCAATCACATCAAACCACAAATATTTAGAACACATCTCAACCATTAATGTGTAAATGATATCAAAAAGGTGGTGATGTTTATGCTTAGCAATGTTATTTTGTAGTACAAAACTGCTTAACTATAATAGAAGACTCACACTTAATAAGACGAATAGAAATAGACAAAAGAGAAGCCAAAATTTACAAAAGAATGGATGATCAAAACGTCAATGTCATAATAGAGATGAGTCACTAGATGCCACAACTACAATAAATGTAGGAGAGGCAGCCTCTTTGATTAGGACATACACACCATGACCATGCTCAAGGCTCAAATTAAGGCTTCGTTCTTTTATGGAGTGGAAAAAGTGATTTTTAGGAGAACAATTTTAAGATTGAAAGAGAGAGAAGAGATGAAATGAGTATATTGAGGACTGTGCATGTCATTATTAAGTTAGAAGTACTTCTAAATGGTAGGAGTGGAAAAAAAGAACGAAGCCTAAGTCTTTGCCTCATTTGCAGATTTTGAAAAATACAATGCAAGGGATAGAAGGTGACATAATTGTGTTTAGTAATGACACTAATAGAGAGTAAATTAACAGGAAACTTAGGTATGCAAAGAATATTCTGTAAAGTAATGTCCTCCATGGGAGCACCTAAAATAGAACATGAGCACCTATCAGCAATGGTAACGGACTTAAGGGAACAAACATTGGAAATGTACTTAAAAAAGGAGGAATCACTTGATATATGGTTTATTATCCATGAATTATCGAAAGCCATATGGAATGCAGAAATACTTGAGGAGAGAACATGAGTTGCGGTGGCAAAGGAGCTTTGTTGGGTTAGATAAAGTTGGAGTTTATCAAAATCCTTTTGACTTATGGTGACCATCAAAATTGAGGGAGGCTCGACAAGAAAGGGAGCACTAGACTTTGCAGTAACGTGCGTAGTAATTGATGGGTGTCTGTACTTGTCCTAGCATTGGTCTAAGGTATGGTTGCATTGACCACAATGCATGCACGGATCACACATGCAATTGCCTTGATTACCATGACCATGGAGGTGGAGCCAAACGAGTGAGCACCACACCCACTACCTTGGATAGCCATGGTAGAAGCTTCAATAAAGGTAGGCGACATAGATGAGCTGCAGAGGGATGCCTGTAAGGTGCAGTTGAATGTTGATTGAAGTGAGAGCACAACATTGACACCCAATATCTTACCTTGAATCTGATTATGAAGATCTATGTTTAGTCTAGCGAGGAAAATGGTGATTGCAAGCTCTCCTTTATAGTGCTTCTAGATGGCAAGGTCAGTGGTGCATGGTTAGTCGATGTTGAGTTTGTCCAACAGCTCACAGAGGCAATTGTAGGAATGAATTGACTGCTTGCCCTAATGGTGTTAGAATAATTGTTCATATACCTCGTAGACATGCAAGATGCTGTGTTCATCGACATATTGTGTGCATAACGTCTCCTAAATGAGTTTTGTTGCTTGTAAACGAGAGAGGCTTTGAGCAATTGAATCTTCAACTCTGTTGAGGAGCCATGAAATGATGAACAATTGGCGGCATACTACTCGATGTAAACTTTAGCCTTGATGTCAAGTGGGCTGTCACGAAGATGTTCTCATATATGACCAGGAAGAAACGTCTTGAAGGACAACGTCCAATGAAAGTAGTTGGTTTTGTTCAACTTGATAGTGGTGGCAATAAGCTAAGTCGTGAGGGGAATGGTAGAGGAATCCATTGCAATAGGTGATGAGGCTGGTGGAACCTAAGTAGGGTGGTTTGAAACCTTGGATGGAAACCCATGAAGGAAGGGGTGTGCTGGATCAACAACGCATCATGCAGATGAAGAGAAGTTGTGTGAATAAGGAGGGAAGGGAGGGAAGATGCAGGCACATGAGAGGACTTTCAAAACACCTAGTTGTCTGATACCAAATTTAAATTAAGGAAGAAGAGTTATTAAGGTTTTCGATTACTGTGGAAATAAATATATTAAGAGACTTAAACATGCTTTTATAAATATTAATAAAATTATTTTCAATCATTTAATAAAAGAGATTCAATTTGGATTGTTAACTTAAGGGATTTTTCAAACCCTAAATCTTACGAAGAATGTTCAACTTTGATGAAGCAACACTATTACAATATTAATAGTTACATGAAAAAGTACAAGTAATTAGTTGGAGGTTGATAATAGAGTATTAAACAATTTTGTCTTTTTTATCTTTTTTATCTTTTTTATTTCCACCATTTTTAAAATTTTTATTTTCTTTAGTGTCACATGCTTGCACATCCGTTTTCTTACCATTTTTTTACTCTTCTTGATTCTTCTTCCTCTCTTCCTTTTTTTTCTTGTTTTTTTCTTTTTTTGTTCTCTCTCCCCGATCCTTGCCAACACCTTTTTTTATTTTTATTCTAATCCTTTTTCTTTCCTTTATTCTCCTTCTTCCTCCTTTGTTCTTTATAATTGTTCATTTGTAACCTTAATGGGTATAAGCAGTGGAGAGGAGTGAGTGGTAGAGAGGTTGTGATGCAAGTCTACACCCTGAAAAGTGGAGCTAAGGAGTTCTTACTTGGTTTCTAGCAAGGACGATGAGATGCTTTCCCTTGGTTGGTTAAAGAGGACTGGTTTGGTGCCAAGAATGCTACAATAGTGGTTGGTTGTGAGCACCTTGTATAGGCAGAGTTACAGTTGCTTTTAAGATTTTTTGTGAGAGAGGTGGAGGTTAGAGTTGCAGTGAGAGAGAGTTAACGAATTATAGTTATTTGTGTGAAGGTGGATGATAGTAAGGAAGGTGAAAAGGTGGAATATGGTTGGTTAATAGAGTTAACTGTCCTTCATCCCTGCCTAAGGTTTTTTTCTTTTTTAGACTCTTTAAACCTAAGCTTTAATACCATGTTGGAACAAAATAATAGGTGAAAGCTTAGATATTTCATTCATAAGCAACAAGTTTTCTATATATAAAAGTTACAAAGAAAACAAGAATACCATAAACATTGTGGCACTAAACCCACTTACAACATAACATTATTTGAATTTATCTAATGGTTTATTTATTCCTAACTCTAATAGATATTAATTACATATAGGAATAAAAATTTATAATTTACTCTACAATTTTATAATTAGTTAAAATTTTAATTAGTTAGATCATAAGGAAGGAAAAAAAAAAGAAAAAAAAAGGGAAAAGAGAAGAAAAGATGAAAAAAATTATTACATAAGATGGTGGAAGTATTAAAACATCATAAAAATCTTGATATTTTTTAAATTTTTTAAAAAAATTATGTTTTCTTATGAATAACATTCCTAGACTTTATTTTCTTTTTTTTAATTAATTCATGTATGTTTTTTCAAAAAGATATTAGCTACATTATAGGAATAAAAAATTTATAATTTACTTTAAAATCTTATAGTTGATAAAATTTTTAATTATGAAGATTATGGAAATTCTCTTGAATCATGCATAACCTTATTAATTCGTGTTTTATGTATTAATTGTAACCTAAACTTTATTGAAATGTAATTTGATAAATATAAAACTTTTTTTAGAAAAACCCTGATCTATTTATGGGAAAATTGATGACATGAAGATAAATATAGAACTTAGATTCTATTGAAATGTAACCTAATATATTAAAATGTAAACTTGTTTATATTAAAATATAACGTAAAATATAGTGAACTATAATTTGAATTATATTCAACTATAACCTAGATTTTATTGAAATGTAACCGGAATTTTAAATCATTTGTCATTATGAATTTTTTATATTTATTTGAAGTTGATTTAAGACTTTTCTTATGCACGTGACTACTATAAATCTATTTAATTGATATTTTATGTATGATAATTTCTTATACGATTTTTCTAGGTTTTATATACTTATTATAGCTAGTTTTATATAATCAATAAGTTTCAAGTTGAAATTTGGAATTTTTTTGTTGTTTCCACCAAAGTATTGTGTTTCCATTAATACAATATTTAATTCTTAGGTAATGTTTGTGCATTTAGAATTAATAGAAAATGATGTGAAATGATGAAAATTTTAACTATCATTTCACATCATTTCCTATTAATTCTAAATGCACAAACATTACCTAAATATGTTTTCTTTTTCTAGAAGACCGATCCTTAATACAATACCAACATTTGAAACCTTCGTTGTGTTTGGTGTGATCAATTGGACAAGACCTTGATAGGTTGGGGGTTGTAATGGTGGATATTGCAGTGGTGGTATGGCTTTAGATATTTCTCATGTTGTGACCTTTGGTTTGGAGATCTAATACCTTTGAATCTAGAAATTTTAGATTGTTATGCATTCAATCCTTATTTTTCCTACATTTTTTGGCCTCTTGCCAACTTATTTCCAGTTCATCAATAAAAAATATACCAATATTTCTATTCTTGCAGATAAGGTGTGATTTATATTTCCCATTTTGAATTTATTTTTGGCATTCGTCATTGAATCTCTTCATTTTCAATGTGTTAGTCTGTGCCTGTGGATTGCAAGGTTCACCAAGGCTCATCTACTGTTACAATTGAACATCTAACGGGTGAGACAAAACCACTGGAAAGGCAAGCTGGAGATAGAATTCCAGGTGGAGCCAGAAACCTGGAAGGCATGATGATTGTCAAGGTGATTACAATAACATGTCATGGTTTCCCAGCTTTATTTGTATGTTTTTTTCCAAAAGTACCATGTCTTTTTGTGCATTAGAATAAATAAGCAATATATTATTTTTTGAATATTGTTGCCAATTTCAATCATTGCAAATAAAGAACAAGGAAAAACTAGAGAGAATAAAGCGGTCCATGAGCATGACACATAAATATAGCAAAACAGGATTTCTTGTTGAGGGTACCCATTGTGCTACATGGAAACACTGTTTTCAATAATGGAAAATCAGCTTTAGAGGTTGGGTAGGTCTCCTACCAAGGTTCATGGCATTGATTTCATCTTGGACATTGATCAAACAAAAGTAGAAGTTATTAGAAGTGTTGGTGGAAACATGGTAAAGTTATGTGCCAAGAAGTTGAGAATGAAACATTGTGTTGTTATTCTGATGCATCTTCCCTCAAAACCAATATTTTCAGGTAGGATTTAATGTGACCATTAGGTGCTAATCTAATGGATGTTGCTAAATGTGCAGAAAATTGCCAAGAGATAGTGGTTTTAATTCCCTATTAATTTACCATACAGGTGTTAACACATTATTTTTGTTACAGATGTTATCATGGTTCAAAGCACATTTGTAAGGAAAATTAGTAAATATGTCAAGCTAAGGTTTTAAATAATGGAACAATTATTTCTATGTTTAAACATGTTTTCTTGATGTGGAGATCTAGTTAATTGTCCTATTTTGACTAATCAAATTCGTAATCTTGCATTACTTTTTTTATGATCCCTAATTTTATCAAAAAACTTCTAATCATGGTACACTTGTGCGACTGCATGCTCTAATATTGTTAGTGGATGGTTTTAATCATGAATCCAAAATTACTTTCAAAATACATAATTCAAAATTTAAATTGTTGAAATAATATTACTATTTTTATCAAAAACTTTAGAAATTAAAACATTTTCCACATTTTTCTTTTATAGCAGGATTTCACCTATTATAGTAAATTATCTGGATATAAATTTACTTATTGAAGTGATCAAATCAATATTACTGTTTTCATTATAAATCAGCTTACCGTTTTACATATAGTAACACAAATTTTGTTGATAGATTATTATTTTTATAGCGTTCTACAAATATATGTTCACTGAAGTAGTCTTGAATGTCTTGAGATTTATTGATGTCAAATTGATGCTTGCCAAAAATAGTAATTATACAATTAGCAATGATAGTTTTGAAATGATTTGAATCAGTGTTACTAATTCAACAATTTGATTCAATATTATAGTGAAAATAGTAAGTGTTTACCGTGCATTCTTCCCTTTTTGCATAGCATGGTTTCCTTTTTGCATCTGTTGCTTCATAGTAAATGTTTTTTCATAAAGATGTGCAAAAATGATTTTATGGATGTTATTTCCGAGTGCTTAATTTTTGATATGTTACTCAGATTGGAATTTTTTTCCTGTATTTACCTTTATGGTGCATGTCATTTTTTCCTCTTGTTAAATATTTTCTTTTAGCTTCAGTTCCTTTATGATGCTGTTCAGGTAACTAAATCATGGGAAGATTCAACAATTAACAAGATTATGCAGCTGACTGAAGAAGGGCAACTAAACAAGCCTAAATTACAACGTTGGTTGGATGAATTTGGCGAATCTTATAGTAAAATTGTAGTAGCTCTTTCATTGGCGGTAGCTATCATTGGACCATTTCTTTTCAAATGGCCTTTCGTCAGCACTTCTGGTAAAATTCTAATTTCATTTAATGTAGTTCCTTGAATCACCTAAGTTGATCAATATTTTACAATTGTTAATATTGATTTCAACTTTTAAGTTTTTCATTTTTGTAACAACTTCCTCTACCATAATCTTACTTTGTGGGATCAAATACCTAAATCTTTTTCTTTTATCAGGAAAGGTTGGGAAGGGATTGGTTTGGCTTTTACTTCTTTTGCATTGGTCACATGTTAGTGCTGGTTGCATCTTTAACATGTGGACCTTATATTCCAAAGTGTGGAATTGCTCAAGAGTGTGTAGGGAGTCTCCATGCTCAGATGGGGGTGGCTCCATGGTTTTGGATTGATTCACATGAGGGTGGGTTGAATCATGTAGCAAAATTAAGATGAGAATTCCATAAATGTTTCCGAATCCTAGCTAATCTTTCTTCTCTCGTTTTCCTTCCCTACTTTGAGAGTCCTCGATCTAGCATCCTTGAGGCTCACTTGATGATGTCCTAGATAATGACTAGCACTTTTGAGCATTAACTTGCAAGAAAACTATAAGTTCTTGGACTTGTGATCTGTGAATGGCCAATGAACATTTGATGCTTAAGTCCAATATTGAAAGTGGAGGAAAGTTTATATTTAAGAGGGGATTAATAGAGATTAGGGGGGTTTGTGTAGTGAGAAATGGAAGGAAAGAAATTGGTTGGAAATAAGTTCCTATCAATTTCGATGTTTGTTAGGGATTCCCACTGGGAATTTTAATTCCCATGGACCATTGTATAAAAGGGACGGACGATGGTAATACATTTCTCACCCCGACAACTCATAATTTGCTTGAATCCCTGCAAGTTTTACTAGGGCTTTTGCCTTCAACTCATGTCTCTTGCATGAATCTTTGTATCTGTGGCTCAAAATCACAATTACGTCGCCTCTTTTTGCTTCTCTCCTAGCTTGTGTCACCTCCTTTCGACTAACACTCCTCCCTTGTGTTGCCTCCTCCTATCTGAATCTCCTCTATCATGTTGCCTCCTTTTGTCTGAGCCTTCTACTCATTGTCTGTGTCATCGTTCCAACCTTTCATTTAATGAAATTTCCCTTCAACAAAGGTGCATACGTTCTAGACCTTCCACCCTCCTTTAAGTTATCCGATGATGTTGCTACCCTCGTTTGTGTATGTATAAATATCCATGTTAGTAAATGAGTAAGACACTTTTTCCTTCTTTTTACATACATTATCTATTATTTCTTTTTTCTGTTGTTGATTCAAGGCATTTGTGGTGATCTGTATTTCTTCATCTCTTACAACAGATTCATTTTCATCATTTGAGGTCTTTTCTAATTCCTCCTATAGATCTTTAAGCAAATGTTTCTATCTATTTTATTAATAAAATCATGCAATATAAACCATGCATGCACTATTTTAACTTGCGTTTTAAAAGGAAATGACATGTAACAATGTAAAATTAAGAATCTATGCTTTATTACTCTAAAAGTTTGCTCAATTACCATCCTTAATTGTGAGTGTTTGTAATTGAAGTTCTCTACAACATTTGTTAGCAATTGATTGGTGTCACACTTAAATGATATCTAACTTCTTAAAATGGACAAATGAATTTTTGACGATTAGGAAAATTGGCATTTACCAAGTAAAATTTACTTACAAAGTATAAATTAAGGGAAGAAATATTAATGTATTCAATTGCTATATTATTCAAATTGTTTTCATTAACATTTTTCTAATAAAAGACCTGGTAGAATTCAGAGGTCATTAGGACAACTTATTGCATTTTAAAAAATTTAAGCATCTGATGCAGATCCTTCCTATATAGCAAGAACATTTATAAATTCCATATCAAAATTAGATATTGCTATCACCAATTAACATTCTTTCCATTTCACCTGAAGTCTAGAAGAATCCGGCCAACACAAACCTCCCTTATTGTACTTCAAAATTTGCTGCATTTTTGAGCTCATTAATATTGCCATGAATCCCTTTTATTTTGCTAAGGAATGATGACCTGTAATCTTGCGTTTGTGATTTTTTCTCTGTAGTTACAAGAGGTTCTATATACCGAGCATTGGGTCTGATGGTAGCTGCATCTCCTTGTGCTTTGGCTGTCACTCCATTAGCATATGCTATTGCAATCAGTTCCTGTGCAAGGAAGGTACTTTAGCTGCATCACAAGGGTTGCAATAATTTTTGCTTGTTAATCTATTTTTGGCATTTCTTTTTCTCTCTAATAAGTGCTCCTTCATGATAGCATTGGCTCAACCGACGTGAAAATGTATATTATATAGAACTAAATTTTTGGCAAAAAGAGTCATAAGATTAGCATTATTCCAATTAATCAAGCAAATTACATCAGAAAATGGAAGAAAAAAGAATGGAAGCTTCACCCAAAAATGAAATCAATAACAATTTAATCATGCAAGTTTTAGTGCTAACAACAACGATCCTAACCATAATTTAATCATGTAGGGTTGGCTATGGGAATCCTTTTCTTTTATGTATTTTTATCTATCATCAAATCTTTGCTTCAATTGCATAAATTTAAATCTTATCTTAGAATTCCTAACGAAATAGTTTTACTTGTCTTTATTTGTTTTAATTCTTTCTATACTAATTAATTCTTTCTTAATCAGTGTATTCGTTGGTGTCCTAAGGATATGATTAAACTATTTAATTCAATTTTCTCATATCTTATCTTTTATTGGTGCAACTCCTACTTTATTTCCAATAAGATCATTTTTTAGCTTATCTTTTTTAGTATTATCATTCATGCAATTAAACATACATATCTTAGTAACAAAATTTTTTGCATATGTTTGTGTTTCACAGTCTAGTATTTTGAGCTTAAAGTATAGTTGAGTGATTAATAATTTTATAGAATTTTCTTTTTAATTTTAAGAATATCCTTATATCATGCAACACTACAGAAGTACTCTACTTTATCCATTGTATTTTAATTTTATGACATTCTCTATAAGTTTACCATTGCTAATTATAAATCCCAAGTATATAAAAGTCTTGCTTTTATAAATGTTTTGGCCATCTAAGTGTGCTTAGTGCTAATCTACAAATAGTTAATAATATACTTAGTTATCATATTTTATAATTGTAATATTATAATATATTCATACACCAATTTATAGTAATAAATCATTTTATATTATGCATAAATAAAAATCGTTAACAATGTTTGCATTATAAGAATTATTAATTTTTATAGAAGTAGTTAAATAAAAATCATATAACATCTTAATGTTAGAGTTGTGTGATTTCTTTTGAAAATGGATATCACTAGTCTTACACATGCTTTAGAAAGTAAAGTAATTTAGTTTACCCCAAATTCATGTGTTGGCACCATGATTTCTATGACGATGAATGAAGGAAATACCTGTGAATTTTTGGTGGATCAATGGTGAAAAGTAGAAAGATGGAATGAAATTGAAATGACTGTAATTTGAGTGGCAGAATGCTCTAATACAACACAATGTAGAAAACAAGATGCCCTCCCCTAGCACCCTAACGATGCCCTAAATACTAATAACCCATAACTAGAAAAGGAAATAACATAAAGGGAAATATCCTAAATGGCTGTTACATCCATAAAAGGAAATATCCTAAATGGCCATTACATCACCCCCCTGGCCAACGAAGAGACCTTGTCCTCAAGGTTTGGAAACTATTGTTGAAGTTTATAAAAATCTTCCTAAGTTGCCGATTCTTTACCTTCTCCGGTCCGTTGGACACGAATACGGGTAATGGCTTGACGCCCGTGCTTGGCTAAGTGGCACTCTAAAATTTGGCATTGGTCCTTTGTCACTATAGGATTGGGAATTGGAGCATCTGGGCTTGTCACTTGTGTAATTGGCCTTAACTTCCGCCTCAACTATGACACATGGAAAACTTGATGAATACAAGATCTCGGTGGTAATGTGAGACAATATGCCACCTTCTCAATGTTGGCCTCCACCTAAAAAGGACCATGATATCTTGCCACTAATTTTTGCAATCGACGTGTAGTTACACTACTTTGGCGGTAAGGTTGCAACTTTAAGTAGACCCAATCACCAGCTTCAAAGTTCTCCTTATGACGGCATTGATTTGCCAAACTCTTCATGCAATTTTGAGCCTTCTTTAATTTTTTTTTTTTTTTTTTTTTGAGCCTTCTCTAAATTGCCTTGTAGCTTCTAGAATAAGGCATCATGATCTTTAAGCTCATCATCCACAACCACCAATTTGGTTGTCTCTGGGATGTAAGCTAACAATGTTGGTGGTTTGGATCCATATAGTGCCTCAAAAGGGGAAAAACTTGTGGAACCATGGATGGATAAAATTTGACTCATGGCAACCAATGTCCCCATTTCTGCGGGTGAGGGAAGGTGAAAGAATGTAAATATGTTTCCAAGGTCTGGTTAAGATTCTTTGATTGTCCATCAATTTGTGGATGGTAGGCAGAGGACATGCATAGTTGGGAGCCTTGGGTGCACATCAACTCCTGCCAAAATGAGCTAGTGAATACTTGTTCATGATTGCAAACTATCGAGTGCGGAATCCCATGTAACTTGATCACATGCTGTATTCAGGTGCTTGAGGGGTGTGAAGTAGGTATACTTGGTGAACCTATCAACAACCACAAAAGTACAAGTTTGGCCCTTCCATGATGGAAGGCCATCAATAAAGTCCATATTGATGTTTGTCCAGCTCTATTTTGGGATTTGAAGTGGTTTGAGGAGGTTGGCAGGAGTCGTATTACTGTATTTAATTCGTTGGTAGATGTCACATTCCCTGATGTATTTCTTCAAATCTTGGCACCACCCCTTCTAATAAACATTGGCCTTCATTTGCTGCGCGCTCTTCTCATACCCTAAATATCCTGCCATTGGGGTGTCATAAAACTCTTTGAGCAATTGTAACCATAATGCCTGTATGTCTGCTACCATAACACGTCCTTTGTAAAACAATGCTCCATCAATTAAATCGTAAATGTTTGGGTTGAAGAGGCCAGACTCCCATTGGTCTACCAACTCTTTGCAAGCCTTTGAATTCTAATGTGTGTTCTTGATTTGTTGAAACCAGGTTGGGGTGATGAATGTGATAGCATGGCATTGGCCCTCATTTTGTTGCTTCTTTCGTGACAATGCATCTACTACTTTGTTGGTTGTGCCTAGTTTGTATTCCATTGCAAAATCAAACCCTAACAATTTTGTTAACCATTTCTCTTGTGCCAATGTCCATATTTTTGATTATCAAGGTAGTTAAGGCTGAGTTGATCAGTTTGGATGATAAATTGCCTTCCTAGCAAGAGCTTTCTCCATTTCTCTATCACCGTTAAGATAACTAACATCTTCTTCTCTTAAATGGGTAACTGTGTTTGACAGTCCTTGTATGTCTTACTCATGAAGGCTGGTGGTTTGCCCTCTTGCATAAGCACTGCACCCATGCCCACTCTCAAAGCATCACACTCTAAAACAAAAGCTTTGGTGAAATCCGGCAAAGTTAACACCGACGTTGTGGTCAATGCCTCCTTGAGGCTCGTGAAGGTAGCTTGCATGTGAGTGTGCCATCTCAATCCTTCCTTCTTCAAAGCATTGTTTAAAGGTTGGGCTATCTTCCTAAAATCCTGGATGAATGGGCATTTGTATCTAGACATCCCCAAGAAACTACTTAATGCTTTGATGTTGTGTAGCTCTGGCCACTCCACAATTGCCTTCACCTTCTCATCCTCCATGGCCACTCCCAATGGGCCCACCACATGGCCCAAGTAGTTGATGGTATTGACTGCAAAGTCGTATTTACTCCATTTCGCATAGAAGGTATTTTGCAAAAGTACTTGTAACACTATGTTCAAATTTTGCAAGTGAAGGTCATATAAGACACTGTAAATCAAGATATTGTCAAAGAAAACCAAGACAAACTGTCTTAGATAGTGGCAGAAAGTGTCATTCATAATTGGTTGCAAGGTGGTTGGGGTGTTGCATAGGCCAAATGGCATCACTATGAACTGTGTACGAAATGTTGTCTTGTGTACATATGCATCAGCCATACGTACCTAATGGTACCCCGATCGAAGGTCGATCTTGGAAAACCACTTGGCATTCCCAAGTTCATCCAACAACTTATCAACAATAGGCATTGAGTACTTGTCTTTAATAGTTCTCTTGTTCAGCTCCTAGTAATTGATGCACAAACGCCACATGTTGTCTTTCTTCTTGACTAATAACACAGGTGAAGCAAATTCATTTACATTTGGTTGCACTTGTCCCACCTTGAGGTATCCTTGAATTTGCCTCTCGATTTCTTGATGCTGGAAGTATGCATATCTGTAAGCATGTGCTGTCACTACTGTCATTCCCTCCTTCAAGCTGATCTAGTGTTCTCTACCTCTGTTAGGTGATAGTCCCTATGGCTTTAGAAAAGGATGCTGATTTTTTTGTGGTAATTCCTCCATTTCTACGGGATGTTCAGTGTCTCCCTTCAGCCTGTCCTCCATGACTTTGCCCCTGACTGAGGCCATAAAAACAATATGTTTGGCCTCATCCTCAATCATTGAAGAATCTACTACCTGCATCCCCTTGAGTGTTTGCCCTTGCCATTTGATGAGTTGATTGTCCAACGTAAATCGGTATGTCATCTCATCCTAGTTGAAATTGATGTCTCCTTTTTTCTTGAATCACCTTGTGCCAATAATTACATTACAACTACCTAGTTCAACCATGTACAAGTCGAGGGTAATGGGTGTCCCCTCCACAATTAACTTAACGTAGGGGCAAAACCCATCACATTTAATGAAGGCCCCCCGAAAGCTAGGTCCACCCTCAACCCATTTTTGTGAGTGACTGATTACTTAAAGGTCAAAAGGGAGGTTTGATTAATGAAGTTGTGTGTTGCCTCTGTCCACCATTACAGTGATCATCTTCCTTGCGCACTTGCCTTGCAATCTAAGGGTGTTTGGACTGTCATCCCCTGTCACCGCATGTAATGTAATCTGTAATGGTGGTTCTTTTGTCACTGGTTCATGGGGTCCTTTTCATCGTTAGATTGAGTTCCTTGTAACAAATACAACGTCTTATTTTTATAGATATGCTTATAGTGAAATTTTTCATTACATTATTTTATAGTTCTTCGGCCCTTGTTCACGTTGATGTTCTTTGCAGGATAAGTGTGCAACTTGAGTACCCATTGGCAATCCTCCTTGCACATCCCTAGGTAGTCGATCTTCACGTGCGCTCCCATTTCTTCCCTATCCAAGTGCATTGTCGCCCTTTTCTATTCGGCCTCCTAATTTGTCTGAATCAACTTGAACACTGCCGATTTCATGCCCCATAGTCTCCTTCTAAGATGAACCACCCCATCGTTGTTGTTGCGTGGTTGATCCCCTTAGTCCTGTGGAGCTCCCACCCATGGCATTCCATCCTCCTTGCCAACCTTGTAGTGCCTGTTGCTTCATCTTTGCTTGGGCTTCTTGCATCTTTGCAAGTGCATAAGCCGTCGAAATGTCGGTGGGGTGTGCCGTCTTTACCTCAAAGTGAAAATCTAGGTGGAGGTTGTTGATGAAGCATGACACCAAAGCCCTGATTCATTGGTAACTTGTGGCAAGGGAGATGAAATCTTATATGCACTCGGAGACGCTTCCGTGTTGGCAAAGATTAACAACTCCTACTAGTAATCTCTTAGTGAACTCTCCCCGAAACAAGCCACGAGCCCCTTAATCAAGTTTGGCCAGCCAACATTGTCCTGACTACTCGCTAAGCCATTGAACCGTTGTGTTGCCACACCCCAGAGATGGACTGACGCAAGCACCACCCATTCCTTTAGATCGACGCGATTGAGCACCAATAAGCACTCCATTGTTAATCCCCACTCCGTCAGATCCTTCGAGCCATCAAAGGTCAGGAAATTGAGTTTCAGATTTGGAAAGCCTCATCCCAACATGTGGCCCTCCTAGTGCCATTTGTCGCCATGGGACAACTCCACCCACTCTTGATTCGTTGCTGATTATGCACTCAACATGGCCAATTGCCCCTCCAACGCCGTCATTCGAGCATTGAGCTTAGTGTCAATGCGTTGGAACAACTCGAACAAATGAGGGTTTCCCCTATAATCGATGGCTTTGATACCAAATGTGACGATGAACAAAGGAAATACCTTTGAGTTCTTGGTGGATCAATGGTGAAAGGTAGAAAGATGGAATGAAATTGAAATGGCTGCACTTCAAGTGGCAGAATGCTCCAATACAACACAACACAATGCAGAAAACAAGACATCCTCCCTTAGCTCCCCAACGGTGCCCTAAATACTATTGACCTATGACCATAAAAGGAAATAACATAAATGGAAATATCCTAAATGGCTGTTACATCCATAAAAGGAAATATCCTAAATGGCCATTACAATTTCAATGTTCATTAGTGTTAGGAATTATTATGTTTTAAGGGTGTTTGAGTAAATTGTCATGTAAAAGGTTTAACCATAAACCCTATTACCTTTTGTAATGCCTTATATAGGGCACTTATCTAGTGCTAATGATCTTTAACCTCCAAAACCCTAACATGGTATCACCAGTCTAGGGAAAAACCTAACCAGCCATTGTCACTGTCCTTCCATTCTTCCCTCTCTTGCATTTGCTTATCACCAGCTGCTCTCTCCCTTGCTTGTCCTTGGTCACTAGGTCATTACTAGACAGTCATGCCTAAGCATTGGGTTAAGTCATCAGTTTAGCAATTCTCTTGACTAGAGGACATCTTCATATGCCTAGGGGACATCTTCCACCAGTCATCACTCTAATTTCTTACATCTAATTAGTAATTCTTAACCTTAAATCTCACAATGTATATAGGGAGATAGAAAATATATTGTTAGAAATTATGAAAAAGATTAAAATTACATAATGTACCTGCATTAAAGAAATCAGATTATCCTAAAAGGAAAATGAAATATAGTGATGGTAAAAATAAATGAAGACATTCATAGTGGCCATAAAATTTTGAAGGGTTGTAAAGTATAAGCAATGAAAAAAGAATTGTAAATAAAAACATGCATTTTCTAAAACAATCTGTACTAACAAAAATATACTTAAATGATTTAACAAATGTTTTACTTACATTGCAAAGTTGAAGAAGATCACATATTCTGAAATCATGTCATTATTGTTTTATTATTAGTCTCAACTGCACCTTGTTCAATATGTAGTGAAACTATATCATTCATTCATGAAGTCATCTCCAATTTTATGATGGAAGCGAGTTTTTATGATATTTATTATAGAGAATACCCTTTCTATTAAAATTGTTGAAATTGAAAGAAACAATCATTTTTAGAAGTTGATATATAAAAAGTTAGACATGATCCATCTTCAATTCCATAAATTTCTTGCCAAAGTGTTAGGTATAGTGTTTATTGATTTGTAAGTTTAATTTTCGCATGAGATTTACATATTCCACACATATTTATTTAGATATATAAGTGGTTGGGTAATGGGTGGCTCATATTATTTTATTAAATGGTATAATTCAATATACATGTATGTATATGTTAAAGGACTTATTGAAAATGAGGCGTGCCATATAACCCACACTGAACAATATAAATCCACCACTGCATGCTTACATGTTATGGATTCCACACAATGGGATTGAAGTGCGGATTGCTGTGCAACGTCCTTTTAGTTCACAGTTGGATCTTCCATCTGGTAGTATCACAGTATTGTTTGAGACATAGTTTTCAAGCTTGAGAATTGTATTATTTCCTACAGGGCATATTACTGAAGGGTGGGCATGTGTTAGATGCTCTAGCATCCTGCCAGACAGTTGCATTTGATAAAACAGGCACATTGACTGCTGGAAAACTCATGTGTAAAGCAATTGAACCAATTCATGGCCATCTGGTAGAAAGTAGCCTGATTGAAAAGCATTCTTGTTGTATCCCTAACTGCGAGAATGAAGCACTTGCTGTTGCTGCTGCCATGGAAAAAGGAGCAACTCATCCTATTGGAAGGTGACAATTATCTCTAACACCTTATTCTGTAAAATGTTGTCCTTTTTACTTATTTTCTGCCAATACAAGTTCTCACATGAAAATCCTACTTTTGAAATCATTTCAATTGGCAAAAATTCTGTTTGAAAATCCCACTTTTTATCTTTGTGAAACACAATGAATGGTAAAATAAAGAAAATGATAAATGTTCAATTTAAGCATTAATATTTATTTTATATTGAATACTAAGAATTGAAACTACTTTATTTTCAATTTAATTTTATTCAATTCTTGTATATATACAAATACTCATATTTTCAATTTTGTTTAATTTTGATAAGTGTAGAAGTACACTTGTATTAAATTTATTTTCGTTCAATTCAATTTTCATCAAAAAATGAATTCTTTTCGATTCATTTTCATTAATTCTATGTGGATAAATACCCTCGAAATTTTATCATATTATGCTTATCAATAGTGACCTGCAAATTTTGATTTTCATTTTCAATAAAACAAATCATTCTTCAAAATAGGAATTTGATCATGCATATTATTCTTTTTATCAATAATTGCTGCATGCAAGTTTTTATTTTCTTTATGAAGCTTTTCCAAAATCATTTTTCTACACTTCATTTACTTTTTCAATATCATCTAAATAATTGAAACATTTATTAAACCTAGATTTCATTTCTCTATATTTTGCATATAATTATTGAAATGCGTCTAATAATTCATTTTCATTGCATGAATCAAAATTAGTTTTAGAAATTACCTCATCTTGTACCATAAAGCACATGTTTCTAAGTTATTCCATTTCAGATTCTTAATTTGACGAACTTGAATCATCCAAGTTGTTTGAAGTGTCTTTTTTTTGATGTTTTTCCTTTTCTTCTTGTTTTTATCTTTATCTGAGCTTTATTTGGTTGATGTAGAACTTGAAACTAAGTGATTTTTACTCTTCTTTGATTTCTTCTCTTTATTTTTCTTTTCATAGAGGATTTTATAATTGAGAGTACTTGGGAAATCATTCCCCCATCACCAAAAGTATCTTGCAATGGAGGCTTCTAAGGAAATCTTGTATCTTTTTAAATGAGTTGTGGATAGCCATATAGGGTAGGGTCATTAGAGAGACATGAAATATGTTATGTTCCCTAAGACTAGCAGAACATCGAATGGATTGCAGTTGTGATGTTGACCTATATTGCCTCTGCAAGACCAAATAGAAACCCGCTAGATGAAAGAAAGAGAGAAAAAGGGCATGCTTGTGTACCCGTTTACAAAAGACACTCTTGGTGGTGCACCTCTTGGGCTGATCATGTTGGCGGTGGATTGTCTAGACACAATCACAAGTTATGAAGAAGAATCAGTACTACCTCATGCATGGTAGAAGAATCTTATTTATAGAGAATGTTTCATACAAACAAGGAGTCTTAATCAATTCTTGATTACATCAGAGCGGTTTATTAATAACAACCTTGGCTAAATACTACCTTAATAGGATTGACTGTTAACCACAAGGTATATAACACACCTCCTCCCTTAAGAATGAGAGTCCACGTGGTTGCCGAACTGTGGAAACTGAGCTTGAATTTTCTCGACGGCTTCCTATGTCGCTTCATTGCTTGATTCTCCCTTCCACTATATAAGCCAATCTGTTGTTGCTGTCCCTACCTTTGCTAGGCATTGATCTAGAATTTTCTTTGGCTCCCTCTGTAATTGTTGCTAGTAACTTGGAATTTGTTATGTCATTGGTTGATTCCCAATTCTTTTCTTCAGTTGGGAGATGTGGAAAATCGGGTGGACGTGCTTACCTTCCAATTTGGGTGCTAGCTTACGATTTTCCTTGGATTGGACAGTCATCTGGGGATACAATTGTAGTTTGATGAAAACCCATTCTCCCACCATAAGCTTTGGTTCCATCCTCGACTGGTTCGCTTACACCTTCATATGATTTTGAGCTTGTTGTAGATTGGCAGGGAGGTCTTGCAAAATCTCAGTTCGTTGCCTCATGAATTCTTCCAGTCTCCACTTTGGCAATCCCGAATTCATAGCCTGCTAAGATGGGAGTTGGCTTCTCGTACAGGACTTCAAATAGTGTGAAACGAGTGGAGTGGTGGAAACTTGTGTTGTAATTGAGCTTTGCCCATACTAGCCATTTTGCTGAAGTGCATGGTTGCTGGTTGCAAAAACAGTGAAGGTATTGTTCAATACATCTATTTACTACCTCTATTTGACCATCTGATTGAGGGTGGTAGGTTGTTGAAAACTTCAACTGTGTCTATGCCTGGTTGAATATTTCCTTCTAGATTTACTCGGAAAAATTGGGTCCTTGTTCGAGAAGAGCTTTAAGAAATCCATGATGTTTCACCACATTGTTGATGAAGATTTCTGTAACTTGCAGTGTTCTGTAGGGGTGTTTTAAGGCAAAGAAATGCCTGTACTTTGAAAGATGATCCACCACCATTAAGATGGTAGTGTATCCTTGGCTGTTGGGTAATCCCCCAATGAAGTTTAGGGACACCTCTTCCCAAGTGTTCGTGGGAATCGTCAAATAATTGCAGCAGCCCTGTGAGGTGAATGTTTTCCCCCTTCATTCTCTAGCAAATATCATAATTCTTGATGTATTGACGGATCTGTCTTCATCCCTTTCTAGAAGAATTCATGTCTAAGCCTCCTGTAAGTGCACTCGAACTTGGCATGTCCACCTGTCGGAGCATTATGATGTTCTTGTAGCAATTTTGATTTAAACCTAGAATGTGTATTGATTATCAGTTGATTGTTGTAAAACAGTAGTTCATATGTTAGTTTGTATTTATCCTTGCTCAGTTTGCTTCCTATTGCTTCCTTAGTTCCTTCAGTTCTTCCTAGTTATGGAAATCTTCCTTCAACTCCTCAACCCAATCAGGAGTCCTTATTGATATAACTTGCAATTGCTTTCCATCCTCGAATTGATGTGAAAGATCGTCTGCAACATTATTGGTAGCTCCAATCTTGTATTCTATCACAAACTTGAACCCAACCACTTCTATTGGGCTGGCGTATGAACCTGTTACTGCATTAGTTGAATAATGCTTCGTTGGTCCATGTGAACGGTAAATTGTTGTCCTAATAGGTACGTTTGCCAGTTATTGATTGCTAAGAGAAGAGCTAGCATCTCTTTGTCGTAGGTAGATAATACTCTTTGCCTATTGCTCAATGGTTGGCTGAAATAGGCGACAATGTACTATTCTTATTACAGTACTACATTGATTCTAGCTTTAGATGCGTCTCCTTCAACCACGAATCATTTATGGAAGTTGAGAAGCTTCAGCACTTGTGCGGTTGTTAGCTCATCCTTTACTTGAAATGCTTTGATTGCCATGTCGAACCACTTGAACCCATCTTTTCGTAGCATGTAGGTCAATGGCATCGCCATTCCTCTATATCCCCAGATGAATTGGTGATAATAGCCCACTAGTCTGAGGAAGGTGTGGAGTTTCTTCATAGTTGTTGGTTGCTCTGACTCCTTGATGCTCTGGGTCTTCTTGTTTTGCGACCATACCTACGTTACACCAATTCTATGCCCAAGATAATCAATGAAATCCAATTGAAACTGGCACTTCGTTGGGCTAATAGCTAGTTGGCTCAGTGTCTAATATGTATCAAAGGTTTTCTCAGTGTTCAAGTTCATTGTTTCCATAGACCAGGATGTTGTTGAAGAAGATGAGCACCCCTCACTGCAGCTTTGCCCGGAACAACCGATTCATTAGAGATTGGAATGTCATTGATGCATTTGTTAGGCCAAAGGGGATGGCAAGGAACTTGTATTGCCCTTCGTGGGTTTGGAAGGTTGTCTTGCCTATATCGTTAGGATGTAGGCAAATCTAGTGATAACTAAAATCATAAATCCAATTTTGAGAAGACCCTTGCTGTTGCTAACTTGTTTAATAGTTCTTCCACAATTGGAATGGGGAATTTAGCTTTAATAGTGTGTTTATTCAGTTCACGGTAGTTGACATAGAATCATTAGCTTTCGCCTTTCTTCTTTACTAGCATCACTGAAGCAGAATAGGGGCTAGAACTATGCCTGAAGAGCCTGGTTTGAAGAAACTCTGCCATTTGTCGTTCAATCTCATTTTTTTGAAAGTATGGATATTAATACAAGTGAATGGCAATGGCTAGACCTTCATCCTTTAGTTCGATGTGATGATCCTCTTTTCACACTAGTAGCAGCCCCATTGGTTTGTCGAAAACATCTACATAGGCCTAAAATAATTGTCCCAACTCTCCTTGGTATTCATCACCTTGTAACTCCCCTATTTCAATCTAGAAAATTGCTACCCAATCGACAATATCTAGTTGTTGTATCAATTGTACTATGACCACCTTGTACATGGGTTTTGTGGTTATCCCTTGGAAGCAAATTATCTCCCCCCCATGTTTGTATTAGAATGCCTTCTTTTCTAGGTATTGACAGATGGGTTTGAACGTTTGCATCAACTGAACCCCTAAGACTACATTGTAAATCCCAATCTTAGAAGCTTGATATCAATCTCCAAGATCTATCCCTAGCAACTCAAGTGGATTTCTTTATAGTCCACTTGCACCTCCAATTTCCCCTACTTGCTATTGTCATTGTTGATCTTCTTCATTGAACCGCTTGGTTGCTAGCTCGTACAAACTTTGGGTCAAGAAAGTTGTGGGTGCTCCTACTGTCAAACAAAATCAAGATCGGCTAATCTTTGATTGTTCTTCGAGTCAAGAAAGTTGTGGGTCTGTCTTCTATCGATATCGTGTGGAGGGATAGTTGTACCTTTGCTTCTTGTGCTTCCTCTTCCTCTTCCCATTAGAAACACCATGGGAGCCTTACATGTATGGCCCTTCAACCATTTTTCCTTGCAATTATAGCACCAATTTTGATCCCTTTTGGCCTGCATCTATGTTGGAGTTAGTATCTTCATTGGTGCTATTCCCATTGCGGTGCCAACCTTGCTCCCTTCTTCTTGATTGCCCCTTTGTGGAAGTGTCCCCAACCTTTTGTGTTGATTCCACTTCTCCTAAATCCATGCCCACCTCATTGCTTCCAACAATGACATGGGTCGATCAACCAGCACATCTGATCAAATTTCATCCTTTAGGCCACTGACGAATATCATTGGTATATCCTCGTTCGAAAGTTGGGGGACCCTATTCAATACCTTCTCAAATTGCCCTCAGTACTCCCTTATTTTGACAATCTGGCTAGGGGCTGATCTAGCTCATCTGTGCCAAATCTTGCTGCTAGATTTGTCTTAAAGACCTAGTATTGGTTGGGTTGCATTGTTTCATAACGATTCAACCTTAGGATTGCCTCCCCTTAAGATGCATAGATGCATAGTTTGTTTTTTGGCGATCAAGAATGTTATAATGGTGAAAAGGTTTCTCCAATTGAATTAGCCACCTTGTTGGTTCTTTGTCGCCTTTAAAAATCGGAAAGATTGATCAGGGATCGTTATGAAGTTGGTTGTCTCTTGGTAGTCTCCCTCTCCTTGTCTGTATATCGATCGTTCCTCACCATTTTGGGTTAGGGCACGCAACACTAATCTATCCTCTTATTGATCTTGGATGCCAGCCTTGCTCCCTTCTTCCCGATTGCCCCCTCGTGGAAGTGTCCCCAACCTTTTGTGGTGATTCCACTTCTCCTAAATCCATGCCCACCTCATTGCTTCCAATAGTGATGTGGGTCGATCAACCTACGCATCTAATCAAATTTCGTCCTTCAGGCCACTGACAAATATCGTTACTACATCCTTGTTTGAAAGTTGGGGGACCCTATTCAATATCTTCTCAAACTACCCTTGGTACTCCCTTATTTTGACAATTTGGCCAGGGGCTAATCCAGCTCATTTGTGCCAAATCTTGCTGCCAAATCTGTCTTGAAGACCTAGTATTGATTGGGATGCGTTGTTTCATAACGATTCAACCATAGGATTGCCTCCCCTTAAGATGCATAGATGTGTAGTTCATCTTTTGGCGATCAAGAATGTTATAATGGTGAAAAGGTTTCTCCAATTGAATTAGCCACCTTGTTGGTTCTTTGTCACCTTTAAAAATTAGAAAGATCGGTTAGGGACTGTTGTGAAGTTGGTTGTCTCTCGGTAGTCTCCCTCTCCTAGTTTGCATATCAATCATTCCTCACCATTTTGGGTCAAGGCATGAATGGCTTCTGATAGCTCATGCAACGCTAATCTATCCTTTTATTGATCTTGGATCGTTGCCCATTACTCCTATTGGATTTGCAAGAGGAGATCCTGCATCTTTTCGAGCTCCATCTTGGCCTCCTTGAGTGGTGGCTCTAATACAAAGTTATTGTTGAGAACACATCTTTTATAAGTTTTGATGATGTCAAATTAAACAATAAAAACTTAATGAAGAAGGCATGGATGAAGAAAATGAAGGACTAGACTAAATCATGAAGATTGAAGAAAGATTATCATTTCAAAAATAAAAGATGAAAAATGAAGAATGAAAATGGAATCAAAAGTTCAGATCCTTCATCCACAAAGATTTGAACACTAGTATAGGATACTTAAATTCTAAGGTCACATATATTAAAACTTCACACAAAACAAAATGGTGTAATGAAATACATCACCAGTACAACGTTTTGTACTATAAACACTTAGGGTCGATTTTGCAAAAAATTGTTATAATGGTAAACTCCTTCGTTATAACGATTTCAGTTACGTTAGAAAATCTTTAGAAATTTTTTGAAAAAATCATATAAAAAATCCATTACCACTAGACACTTCATCAACATTCTATTTTATACATAGGCAAAGAATTTTCATGACTTAAAATTCTTTATAATGATGGGATAAATTGTTATAATGATTCTAGATTTTGTGTGATACTTAGGAAAGTTTTTTGAAAAATTTCCTTTCTACGATAAGACATTGGGTAACTCCTATAACACTTGGGTAACTTGAATTTTCATAAATTAGGCACTTAGGAAAATTATTATAACAAACTAGAAATTTGTTATAACGAATATTCTTCCTAAAAGTACATGAACTGAATCATATGTAAATCGTTATAACGACTTGAAGATCGTTATAACAAACCTTCTTGATGAAACTTAAGGAACTATTTTTACTAATTTTTGTTATATCGGTGAGCCTTAATGGTATAACGATTTAGTACTTTCTTGAGATAGAAACTTTTGGAACATAGATCGAAATAACAAATGTTATAATGATCAATGTTGCCATTCTAGAAGATTATTAGCGCAAGTAAAAACATTATAACAATTTTGTCTAAAAACTAGCCATTAATCACATTTAGAGCCTATAAATAGAAGTGATTTTCAACGTGATTAAGCACCCTTTTACAACCCTTTTTACAACCCTTATACACACTCTTTGCACACAAAACGCTCTAGCACTCAATGCACACAGAGGCTCATTGCTGATCAGTTTGAAAGCTCTTAAAGATGCAAACTCTCAATGTTTTCATAAAAAGCATTTCTCAAAGCGCAAGTAGTTGCTAATTGTGTTGTAAATAGGTAGTCTTTGTTTGTTGGTTTTAATATAATTTTAAAATAAACATTCAATTTACATTCTTTTAGATAGTTATAAATAGTTGCTATTATAGAAATTGGAACTTGAAATCTGGTAAATGTTTCAACTAGTTGAGCTATTAAAGTTTGTTAAATACAATTTACATTGTAATTATAAAATTTAAATCTTTAACTTTATAATTTTAAAACTATATAAAAAAATTAAAAATATTTATAAATATAATATAACTTTATAAATTATAATATAAGTATAATGTGATAATATAAGTATAAAATTATAATTGGGCCCGCTCAGCTTGATTGGGCCTGACAGTATAACATTATAATTGGGCTCGCTCGACTTGATTGGACCTGACCTAGCTAGATTGGGTTCGGGCTTACGAGCCGAGCTAGGTTGGTTATTTAAAATTTTTCAATTTTTAGCCTGACCTGACCTAGCTTTGTTACAAGGTTATAGCACTTATATATAGTGCATTATTAAGGCACAAATCACCCCAAAGGCTATTAAGCCCAATAGGCCCAATAAAGATACATATACTTGTGAAGACTTAAACAGTCTCCACACCAGAGTAATCCTAACAATCTCCTACTTGGAGACTGTTACAGACGTATGCTCGCTCATCAACCTTGTAACCTTGCCACCATGCCACTCCTCCATTTTCAAGCAACTTGGAGGCTGACTAAGGCCATGCATAGCCTTAGTTTTTGAATGCTGACAGTCTTCGTGAACATGTCTACTGGATTCATGCTTCCTGCTATCTTTTGAAGTGTTAGATTTCCCTCTTCAATCAGTTCTTTGATGAAATGATACTTAATTTTGAAATGCTTGGTTCTACTCTTGTAGTTTGGATTTCTTGCTGAGTAAAGAGCATTTTGACTATCACTGTTTAGAATACTCCCACTAGCTTTTATCTTTAATTCTCTAAGAAAACTCTTGAGCCAAATTTGCTCCTTTGCTGCTTCTGTTATAGCTACTAGTTCAGCCTCCATTGTTGAAAGGGTAACACACCCTTGCAACTTAGACCTTCAGCTTATAGCTGTGCCATTCAAGGTGAACACATAACTTGAAGTACTCTTGCTCTGGTCTAAATCTCCAGCAAGATCAGCGTCACAGAAGCCTTGCAAGTTTAAATTTCCTTTCTTGAAGTACAATCCAACGTCACTAGAACCTTTCAAATAACGCAGAATCCATTTTACTGCTTCTCAATGCTCCTTTCCTGGATTGGACATAAACCTGCTCACCACTCCAATAGCATGAGCGATATCAGGTCTAGTGCTTGTTGCAACATACATCAAGCTACCTACTGCAGAAGTATATGGGACTTCAGACATGTAATTCTTTTCAGTGTGATCTTTAGGCACCTGATCCTTGGTTAACCTTAGGTGAGCTCCTAAGGGTGTCTCTACTGCTCTAGCATTGGTGTGGCTGAATCTCTTCAACACCTTCTTAATGTACTTTTCCTGAGACAATACCAAGGTACCTTCATTCAAATCTCTCTTGATTCTCATTCCAAGGATATGGTTGGCTGAACCCAAATTTTTCATATCAAATTCTTTTGATATCTGTTGCTTCAATTCATTGATTCTGTTGATGTTACTACAAGTTATCAACATATCATCAACGTACAATAGCAGAAAAATCAAGGAGTCACTGAATTGTTTCCAGTAGCAACATGAGTTCATCTCACATCTACTGAAACTAATAGTACAGATATAACTGTCAAACCTCCTGTACCACTGTCTAGGTGTCTGCTTTAAGCCATAAAGACTTTTCTGAAGTCTGCAGACAAGTTCTTCCTTCCTAGGGACACTGAAACCCTGTGGCTGCACCATGTACAGTTCCTCATCAAGATCATCATGCAGAAAAGCTGTTCTCACATCCATTTGCTTTAGATGTAGACTGTGAGAGACTACCAGACTGAGAATAATTCTAATAGTTGTTATTTTGATTACAAGAGAGAATATCTTAGTGTAATCAATTCCTTCTTTCTGCTGAAACCCTTTGACAACTAGTCTAGCCTTGTATCTCTTGGTTCTATCTGCATCTTCCTTGATTCTATACACCCATTTATTTTGAAAAGCTTTCTTGTCCTTAGGTAACTTGGTCAGGATCCAAGTACCATTCTTCTCAAGAGAATTCATCTCCTTTTGCATTGCAAATTCCTACTTGCTAGAATCAGTAGCCTGAATTGCATCTTCAAACTGTCCAGGCTCTCCATGTTCAGTCAATAGCAAATAGTTAAATGCTTGATTGAACCTTTTAGGAGGTCTTGAGACCTTAATTGACCTCCTTAATGTCTGTGCTGGGACCACCTCTTCTCCTGGATGTTCTTCAGGAATGACATCTTCAATGGCACCTGTCTCCTGATCAACACTTCCATTGGTTGGAGCTTCCTCTAATTCAATCTCACAACTGGTACGAGATTGATCTTTTGTAGTGCCCTGACCAACTCTTACTTGTTCATGGAATGTTACATCCTTCTCTCTCAAGATTCTTTTGTTTTGGTTATCCCAGAAACGATAATCAAGCTTTGCTCCTCCATAACCTATGAAGTAGCATTTTCTAGCCTTTGGATCTAACTTGTCCCTAGCATTATTACTGATGTGAACATAACTTTCACATCCAAACACCTTCAAATGGTGAATGTTTATTTTCTTTCCAGACCATATTTCTTCTGGAATCTTCAAATCAAGAGGAACTGAGGGTCCTCTATTAATCAGGTAAGTAGCCGTACTAACAGCGTCTGCCCAGAACTCTTTGGGAAACCAGCATGCAATCTCATGCTCCTTGCTCTTTCATTAAGAGTTCTGTTCATCCTCTCTGCAACTCTATTTTGCTGAGGATGCTCAGGAACAATCCTGATTAACTTGATTCCATGTTCTTTAAAGAACATTTTGAAGTCATGACTGGTGTATTCTCCACCATTATCTAACTTCAAACACTTTACCTTCAAACCAGTCTGATTCTCAACCACAGTTTTCCATTTCTTAAATATTGAAAATACATCAGACTTATTTTTGATGAAATAAACCCATACCTTTCTAGTGCAGTCATCAATGAAGGTAACATAATATCTTGAGCCTCCTAAGGATTTGATAGGTGCTGGTCCCTATACATCTGTATGTACTAATTCCAGCCTCTGAGTCTTTGGCAACCTGGAGTTCCTTGAGAAGCTCACTTTCTTTTGCTTTCCAAGTACACAGTCTTCACAGAATTCTAACTCTACAGATTTCATCCCTGGAAATTTTCCCTTTGTTGCCATTACTTCCATCTCTTTCTTGCTCATATGGCCCAATCTTCTGTACCATAATGTTGTTGCTCCCACTGAATCAGCAACACTAGCCAAGTATTCATCACTAGAGATAACATATAAGATGCCAACTTTGTTACCTCTAGCAATTACCATGGCTCCTTTGGAAACCTTCCACTTTCCACCTCCATGTGAGATAAACATACCTACATCATCTAACTGACTCATGGAGATCAGATTCTTTGCCAGACTAGGAACATGTCTGACATTCTCTAACTTCCATGTGCCGCTATTATGGATTTTGATATAAGCATCACCAATTCCCACAATATCTAGCTCACTGTCGTTTGCCAGGTAGAGTTTCCTTCTTTCTATGAGCCTGTAGTTTCTCAACAGTTCTCTGACATTTGTGGAATGATATGAAGCGCCTGAATCTAGAATCCAAGATTCAACTGAACTGTCAGCAGTACAAGCTAAAGCATCTGCAATTTCTTCACATACTGAATTTGCTGCTCCCCTATCATTGCTCTGCGCTCTTCTTGGTGCCTTGCATTGATTCTTGTAGTGCCCTTTCTGATTACAGTTCCAGCAGGTAATGTTTTTCCTGTCCTTGCTTTTTCCTCTGGACTTTGAGTAGTTTCTGCCACCACTTTTCTGTTGACTTCTTCCTCTGCATTCTGCACTTAAGGCTGCTCCTGAAGTGTTTGCTTGTGAGTTGTTCCTTCTCCGAATGTCCTCACTCAAAATCAGGTCTCTGATATCTGTTAGCTTCAGTTTCTCATGTCCTAGAGAACTACTAATACCAGTTACCACTGCAGACCAACTTTCTGGTAGAGAAGATAGCAAAATTAGGGCTTTGACCTCATCATCAAAATTAATCTCAATTGAACTTAGTTGAGATATGATGACATTAAATTCATTGATATGATCTGTCATGCAACCACCTTCTGACATCTTCAGATTGAATAATCTCCTCATCAGATACACTTTATTTGAAGCAGACAGCTTCTCGTACATATCTGAAAGAACTTCCATCAAATCTGCTGTGGTTTTCTCTTTGGCAATGTTGAAAGCAACATTTCTGGCCAATGACAATCTGACCACACTCAAGGCCTGTCTATCCAACAAATCTCATGTCTTTTGCTCCATTTCTGCAGGTTTTACTCCTAACAGAGGCTCATGCAACTTCCTTTGATAGAGGTAGTCCTCTATCTGCATTTTCCAGTACCCAAAATCATTACCGTCAAACTTCTCAATTTTGAGCTTTCCGTCGTTTGTTATTTCTGCTCTTCAGTGACACCATTGTATCACTCCTGTAAAGAAAATCACCTAGGGTTTGCTGATGAAAACAGCACCTCACTGGAAAAGGACCCGACGAGCCTCGCTCGTAACATGGGACAGCTCTCTTGCGGCAGTGGACGGCTTCCCCTGCGTCGGACGACATTGGCAATGTCAGATGGCACTGAACCTGTGGCGTCGGACGACTTCCCCTGCGTCGGACGACATTGGCAGTGTCAGACGGCCTTGGCGGAAGACTCACTTCTTCGCCGCCGACACAGCTTCCGGCTTCACCCTCCTCGCGCACGACGTCGGGTGACCTCTCCTCGAAGACGCGATGCCGAACGGACCTTGCTCGCACCTGCACGATCGCAGTTTACTGTTTACCGCACAGTAAAACCTTATAGCAGACCGAATCTCGTTTTCCTTAAACCCTACCCTCTGATACCAGTTTGATGGGATCTAATCAAAGGAAAGTCGGGATTCGAAACTAGGGAAGAAGGTAGAAGAGAAGGAGAATCAAGCACAACACTAGGTTTTACGTGGTTCTGCCGAAGCTTACGTCCACGGGCGTCTTCTGGTGGTTTCCACTTCTTTTTCTTTCACCCCCAGTTACAAGGTTACAACACTTATATATAGTGCATTATTAATGTACAAATCATCCCAAAGGCTATTAGGCCCAATAGGCCTAATAGGCCTAATAGGCCTAATAAGGATACATATACTTGTGAAGACTTAAACAGTCTCCACACCAGAGTAACCCTAACACTAACCACCACCAAAAGCTTCTGTTATGACCTCTAAAACCTTTATCCAACACCAACAAACCCATCTATGGCATCTGTTAGCTACTTTGCCTACTGTTTTGCATGTTAAGGGTTTGTGGGTGTCTGCAAAGATTGGTGGGAGTGGAGGGACTGACGAGTGAGTAGTGGACTGGAGCAGAGGGAGAGTGGGAGTGGTAGATTTGTTTTGGAAGGGATCAAAGGGAGTCATTGACCCATGTCAGTAGCTTATGGGAGTGGACATTTGACTATGCATGGGAGCAATGTGAGTGGACGTTTGACTATGCATGGGAGCAATGGGTGTGGCGGATCTGCTACGTAAGGGATTGATGGGAGAGGTGGATTGCTTGCAGGAGTGGGAGAGGACACATTTTGTGTGGGAGTAGGAGCAGATAGGCTCAAGACAGTCGATTGGAAGGAAAGGGTGGGAATGGAAAGGATGGTCGATTGGAAGGAAAGGGTGGGAATGGAAAGGACGGTTGATTGGGAGGAAGTGGTAGGAGTGAAAGGGGTGGTTGATTGAGAGTGGCTGAAGGGTTTGTCACAATCCCATTTCGTGTCTAATTTGACACTAGGTGATGAAAATCGTCTCTTGGGAAATTCGAAGTTTAAACAGCTTACATGGGAAATGATGGGAATGCAGTTTTCCATCATTTCCTATGTACACACTCTTAAAAAATTGGTCAATGGGAAAATAAATTCCCATAAATTCCTTTGTCATGATTTTTAAGTGTAAAAACACTCACTTAAGATCTATAATAAGTAGCAATGGTGAGGTTATAAAAGATGCTATTCATAATAAAATAGGATGAATGAAGTGAAGAAATGTTTTTGGAGTATCACGTGTGAGGAGGGTATTTTTAAAATTAAAAGGATAATTCTATAAAACTAACGTTTGCCCAATTATACTTGTATTTAAAATGTTTAACTATAAAACATGAGCATATACAAAAAGTTAGTATTGTAAGATGTGTTTGCTTAAATGGATGAATGGTACTACAAGAGACTAAAAAATGATTTTATTAGAAATAGAATACGAGTTGCATCTATTGAAGATAAGATAAGAGAAAATCAATCTAACTGGTTCAATCAATCATTTAGAGACTAAAATTATGCATAAGTTAGGATTGGAGAATTAATTAGTGTAGAAAAAATTAAAAGAAGTAAAAGTAGACCTAAAACTGTCCAGTTTGAAATTGTAAGAAAAAATTTAATTTTATATAATTTAATTGAAAATTTGATAATAGATAGAAATACTTGAAGAAAAAGATTCATGTGAATGACCTTACGTAATTATGGCTTGGATTGTTATTGTTGTTTATAATTCAACCTTATTATATTTATTGCATTTAGTATTTTTAATGTTATTAATGTTTAGAAAATTGATCTAAAATGTCTTAATTTGAATTATCACATTTTGCTGGAATGGCAACCATGCTTGTGAAATGACACCCATTTCTCACCTTCATAATTATTGCAGAGCCATTTTAGACCATAGTCTAGGAAAAGAACTTCCCAGTGTTTCTGTTGAAAGCTTCCAATGTCTACCGGGAAGAGGTCTCTCTGCAACATTGACTGGCATTAAGGTAGTATAACTCATCTTTGTTTTGCTTCTTACTTTCATTTAGTATATTGCTTCTAGTCTTCAAAAAAAGTTAAATTATTTACTCAATTTCATCATTCTTTGATAATGAATACTCAGCAAAATTCTACTTGGTTGGAAAAACAAATCAACCATTTTCATGGAATAAGAGAATGATGATGGTTGTTTAACAAATTTCTTTTCTTAGGAATGTTTTGAATGTTTGCACTAAAAGTCCTTTCAAGACTATAATAACTAGCGGTTCTCACATCTTAATTAATGGACAAGTTTGAGTAAAGAAGTTAGTCTAAAATACGAAAATTATGCTAACAATGTAGAATATAGGACTCTTGACTGTTAGTAGATATGGTGATAAGAAGGAGAATTAATATCTTATGCTTGCAAGAAACTAAATGAGTGGGACAAATATTTAGGTTGATTGAGGATAGTATTTTTAAATTGTGGTATATAAGAAATGATAGGCATAAGAATGGAGTTGGAATAATAGTTGATAATAGTTTAAGAGATGTTAAAGTAATAAAAATGGAAGACCGAATTATAATGATTAAACTTGTGATAGAAAATGTGATAGTCTATATAATTAGTGAATATGCTTTACAAACAGGTTTAAGGAAAGCTATTAAACAAAAATTTTGGAAAAATTTGTATAATTTAGTTCATAGCTTATCCACCAGTGAACAAAATATATGACAAAAGAAACATGGTGCATTTACTTTTGGTAATAGAATTGAAGAGAGAAATTCAATTTCGGACTTTAGTTTGGCCACAAATGTTTGATTAGCAAATGTTTGAAATAATGTAGATACAAATGTTTGATTAGCAAATCAATCTATTTGACTGTTGCTTGTCCTAACATTGCATATATAGGAAGAGTTTGTGCACCTTGAAATCTAAGGAAACCAATGGGAAAAATAATATTTTCCTTTTAATGAAAAATTATGCTAAAAATGTGGTTCCTATTTTCCATCAGAAAATAGATTCTTTTGTTTTCCACTACAAGCTTTAAACATATTGTTTACTTTTTCCATCCATTAGGTTACAATTTAAAAAGAAAATGTTTTTCTTTCCTTTCTATACATACACAAGCACTTTGTTGGAACTAAATGGAAAATGAAATCATATAAACTTATTTTCCTTTGGTTTCCTTTTAACTATATATTTTTTATTTTGTTGGCACTATGGGGGTTCTTAGTATATGTCAGCCTAAGGCAATGTGTTGAGAAAGATCCTTGAGGTTATTAGCATATGTCAAGAAATCTCTAAACAAAGTACTGATTTATAGGGTATAGGGTTTAGATATATGACCACTTTCACGTTAAAGTATATTCAAACTAAGGCAATGCAAAAGACATAGGTGGCCAAAAATCTAATTATTCTTGATATTGCACTTAAATTGTAGGAAATCTTGTCACCTGGCATGACTAGAAACAAAATAAAGTATCTAGCTCTTACACAAAAGTTTATAGATCCATGGTGCAGATTGCATGCAAGATGATTTGGCTTTACTCTATTGTTCATGCTTGGTTTCCTAGTTGATGTTTGTTAGCTTAGGGTAAAAACTAGCATCACCCTCACAAAGGATGATTAATGGAGTACTTATAGTGAGTAATTGGGTACCCACTAAATGGATATCTGTTTACGTACAATACAAGAGAGAATAAACATAAAAATATATAAAATAGTACATCTAACATTATTGTAAGCTGGAGTATATATATCAATTATGCCTAGTTTGACACAAATTTTTAAATACTCGTACTCCCAAATCTTTGGTAAAAACATCTAAGTGTGGAGGGTAGAAATAATGCCCTTGATCACTATGTCTCAAACAAAGTGACAACCAATCTCAATGTACTTTGTTCTTTCATGAAATGTGGGATATTTGATATCTATTAATCTAATGACTGTAATATGTAATCATTCCCTATTGAATAGATGATTGTCTCATTTCTCACTCACTTAATCTCATTGCTCACTCACTTAATCTCATTGCCATGTATCAGCATCCAACTGCTCCTCTTTGTGGTTATTGATTTGGTAGCATGTAGAAATTTTTAAACCTTATACTAGCATGTACGATAATTCTACAGATATTTATGATTTTTTTTACTCAAAGGTATTATTACTCTAGTTAGTTATTTAGTTTGGCATAATAGTCAGGAATCAGTGGTACTGACGATGTCTCAAGAGCTTCACTTGGTTCTGTGGAATTCATTGCCTCTCTTTGTAAATCTGATGGTGAATCTGAGAAGTTAAAGGAAGCTGTAAATATGTCAGCATATGGGCTTGAATTTGTTCAAGCAGCTTTATCTGTCAATGAGAAGGTCAGTCACTTTCTATGTGATTATCATCTTGGTTCCATGTAATGTTAAAATTTTGATTTTTTTTTTTGATATATCCTGTCAATTTCTAGAAAATAATTTATAGAGTTTTTTGACTATTGCATATGATTAGGTTACACTCTTTCATTTTGAGGATGAACTTCGAGTTGGAATGGGAAATGTGATCTCTTCTTTGAAAAATGAAGGAAATCTTCGTGTAATGATGCTAACTGGGGATCATAGTTCAAGTGCTGATCATGTTGCCAATGCTGTAGGCATTGATGAAGTGTATTCCGACTTAAGGCCCGAGGATAAGCTTAATCATGTAAAAAGAGCCTCAAGAGTTGGAAGTAAGTTCCTATGTTACTAGTTGTGCACACAGTGTCCTGGCTGTTTAGCACTTGTAATATTCAGAATATTTTGGTCACTGATATGGTGATATGTAGTTTTATTGTAATCTGTGTTTTACTTTTTTTATTTGGAGAAAGTTCCTTTCTTTGTTTAGAACTTTATAATTATTTATCTTTATATCAAAGAAATGTAATATTTGAGTTTGGACTAGATTGGTTTAGAGAAAGCTCAGAGGTTTCAAGATTGTAGGTAAACAGATGGTAGGTCAAATATATCCTGTATGGTAGTGAAATGTTCTGTTGATTTTGGTGAAGACATGGCTCTAGAGTCATAGTTAGGTGGCCATGGCTCATTCCATTTTGATGTGATCGTTAAGAATTAAAAGAAAAAAAAAGAATTAAAAGAAAATGAAAATCTAATCTGAGTTTCTGGAGGCTGGACAAAAGAATTCTGCTTATGCAGGATTTTCTCTGCATCCCTGGCCCTAGGCCTGGGTTAATGATAGTTCATGTTAGGTTGAGAAGAAATTATATAAATCTTCAAAGCATAATGGAGATGAATCTTAGAGATGATCTAGCTTGTTCTAGAATGCAGCTGATATAGGCTTAACATATGATCCCAAAGCTACTCGCCAAGGAATCAAGAAAAGTGCTAGGATGTTGGTCAAACTACAGGATGATCGAATACAACATGCTCACAAATGTTTATCATAAAGCTTGTTAGAATAATCTCATATTGATAAATGTGGGGACTAAATTAGACTTAATATATGAAAAACTCTTTCACTTATTATCAATTGATTTTAAAATAGAATTTTAATATGATATCAAAGTTATTTCATGTACATCTATCTACCGGTAGATACTTATTGGTAGAAAAATAAGCTACAAGTGAAGTAAAATATTAGAATAGACCCACATTAATAAATATAGGAATTGAATTAGGCCTAATATATGAAGAATCCTTCTACTTATTTATCAATTGATTTTGAGATGAAATTTCAATAAAGCCTTAATACCTGACTAATATGTTTAACACCTTAGATCATCTTGGAAGAGGCCCATGTTCTTGATAACCCAACATTTAGTTGGATCACCAATGGTTCATTCTCAATGTCATTAGTTTTCAATGTTATACATGGTTTCATGATACAGATCAATTGGAACAAACATATGGAAGCATAGAAATTGTCAGCCACTCCACAACGGATCTACCGCTCCCATTCTCCCTCTGCTCCAGTCCACTACCCACTTGTCAGTCCCTCCACTCCCGCCAATCTCTGCGGACACCCACAAACCCTTAACATGCAAAACAGTAGGCAAAGTAGCTAACAGATGCCATAGATGGGTTTGTTGGTGTTGGATAAAGGTTTTAGAGGTCATAACAGAAGCTTTTGGTGGTGGTTAGGGCTAATACTCAAGAAGGACAGCTAGTGTTCTTTCAGGTGGCAAGCGCATATCCAACTGGTTTTCATGTTGTGGCAGTTAAGACTAATAGTCTAGCTTTGTAAACATTTAAGAAGGAAAAAATGGAACTATGAATTATATACAATTAATCATTAGGGATTACATATTTTGTTATATACCTTGTGGTTAATGGTCATTCCTATTAAAGTAGTATTTAGGTGTTAGAGATTGTTATTAATAAACGGCTCTGATGTAATTAAGAATTGATCAATACTCCTTGTTTGTATGAAACGTTTTCTATAAATAAGATTCTTCTACCTCGCATGAGGTAACACTGATTCTTCTTCGTAACTTGCGATTGTGTCTTAATGGACCATTTCTGACATGATCAACCTAAGAGGTGCATCACTAGGAGTTAGAGGTCTTAATGGGTTGGGTCAGGCCAGCCCATCCCATAGAGTCGGGCCTGATTAGGCTATCAGGCTAGGTCAGGTGGGGCTAAAAATTGAAAAATTTTAAATAACCAACCTAGCCCGGCTCGTAGGCCCGAACCCAATCTAGCTAGGTTAGGTCCAATCAAGCCAAGCGGGCCCAATTATAATGTTATGCTGTCAGGCCCAATCAAGCCGAGCGGGCCCAATTATAATGTTATACTTATATTATCACATTATACTTATATTATAATTTATAAAGTTATATTATATTTATAAATATTTTTAATTTTTTTATATAGTTTTAAAATTATAAAGTTAAAGATTTAAATTTTATAATTACAATGTAAATTGAATTTAACAAACTTTAATAACTCAACTAGTTGAAACATTTACTCAATACCTGTAGATTTTAAGTTTGAATTTCTACGAAAGCAATTATTTATAACTGTAAAAAAAATGTAAATTGAATTTTTATTTTAAAATTATATTAAATTTATAAAATTATATTAAATATTTCGGGCCAGGTTAGGCTGAGCCAGGTCGGGCTCAACTTGACCTGATCATTATTTCAGGTCGGGTTGGGCTAGCCCATAGGCTGATTTTTCCAAAGTCCTTGACTCAACCCGACCTGACAGTTCGAGTTGGGTTGGGTTAGGTCTGACACATTTCAGGCCAGGCCAAGTGGCCCACAGGTGGCCTGGCCCATTTGAGATCTCTATTAGGAGTGTCTTCTATAGATGGGTACACGAGCTCACCCTTTTTCTTTCTTTTGTCTAATGTGTTTCTGTTTGGTCTTGTAAAGGCAATATAGGTCGACATCGCAACCACGATCGACCCCCACAATCTGTTCAATGTTCTGCTCGTCTTTGGGAACGTAATAATTGAAGGATCAAATTGACCATTAGAAGGGGGTGAATAATGGATTTTAAGTAATTTAAACAAAATTAATCGAAATGATGTGGAATTTAAAGAACATAAAGATTTTTTAGGTAGTTTGTCAATTAACTATGTTCACCTTTAAGCTTACAAAGTATGAACTTAATCTAATTATTATAAAAATAATTTTAAACAAGTGTTTAAGGTCAAACATCAAACCAATTACAACCAGTGTTTAAGGTCGAACTAGTACCATGTCACATGAGAATAAATTGGTTGAGCAAGCTCACTAGGATGGGAAACCAAACTATACTGATATAATGTTTCATCCATATGTGGAAATTTGGTAAACAAATGAGGGAAAGAACTTTGGAGAATGCCAACATGAGTTTCTCAAAAGTAATTAGTTGCTAAGAGGTTAATACTTTCCTCCTTTTTTGTATCTTGTCTAGCATATTGACTTGGTTTGGTGTCCGTTGGTAATAAGCTTGGGAGCACAAAGGCTGTTAAAAGGCTTTTAGTTTTTGTGGAATGGAGACAAGAAACCTTTCCAAGAGAGCTTCTTTTGTTGAATAGTGCTTGCATATCAAACCAAGAACTTGGTCTGGAAAAGTTCTCCACATTCATCTTCACTCTGCAGGCAAGTGGATTGCAGGAGTCTTAGAAGTGAATTCATTTGGTTTGGGCGATTTCTATTCTTTCAACTTGGTTCTTTAGGCAAGTGGATTTTTGGTAGTCTATGGTTTGTGTTAGCTCACATGTGGGCATCTTGAGTTTTACAGGATGAGGTGATCAGTTGTGGATGGCATGCTGTTGTAGGGCATGTGAAGTGGGTAACAGGGTACAGTTTTTGGATATGTGAATCAGGCTCTCTCCCCTCAAGATTACCTTCCTAGCTTTAACTTGTCTTGGTTGTTTGATTCACAATGGTTCTCCATGACATAGAATTTCATGAATTTATGTAAGTACTTGCATGCTGTGGATATGAGTCCAAGAGTTGGGTGTGGCATTAACCACTAGATTCTTGTCAAATCTTTGAACAATGCCCTTGATGGTGGTAGTGCTTGCATTCGGTTATTTGTTAACTTGGAGATATTTTTTACTCCATATCTTATTTGGATAGTATTGTGTATCATGAAAATGATATTTGGTCCACTGTGCTTTCAGGTGGAGGTTTGATAATGGTAGGTGATGGTATCAATGATGCACCTGCACTTGCTGCTGCAACTGTTGGTATTGTATTGGCTCAACGTGCCAGTGCTACTGCTATAGCTGTTGCTGATGTGCTTTTATTGCAAGAGGATATATCAAGTGTACCATTTTGCGTAACGAAATCTCGTCTAACAACTTCATTGGTACCTAACATCTCTGGCTGTCTATTCATCTTGAAAATCTCTAATTTTGATGACTATTGCATTATTTGCAGGTGAAGCAAAATGTGGTCCTTGCATTATCAAGCATCCTTTTAGCTGCTCTACCTTCTGTATGTGGTTTTCTTCCTCTTTGGTTAACGGTGAGTCAATCAATTATAGAACATTTCTCTAGGAACTTGATATAGGAGCAAAATAACAACTGAAATCATATTACTTTTAAGTTAAAATGGAATACCTCCCCAAATGTATAATATTATACATGATTCAATAATGTTATGCAGATTAGATTTTTAATATTTAAATTTCATCTTCTATGCAAATTCATGTGTGCTTTGTACTTTGTTTTTATCACGTGGGTAAGGTTGTATTCCTATCATTAAAAATTATCACTTTTCTTTTATTTTAATATGCTTATGTTTTTGTCTCTGCTAATCAATTACCCTACGTAAAGGAAGGGGATCCGACCCTTAAGAAAGTTTTCCAATGTCTAACCTGACCTTTACAACTGCAATGGTTCACCTACAAGTGAACTTCTACTGAGTCTTCGCAATGGAAGTTTTTGTTTGTATTTCAAATGGATTCAAAGCTATCACTGAACCTAAGGCTGTGCTTGGAAAAGCTAATTGCTAGAGATATAAAGGAAACTTGTTGATCCTCAATGATGATCCCCAAATGGTGCATTCCACTTTTTCTTGACCATCTTGCTGTCAACATCATGTTGCACATGTGATACCATCTTAAATAGGTGAAAAAGCCAGGATATTACCATTTCCAGTAAATTTTATAAATAGGCACACAATTTGTTGTAATCTTCTACTTCCATAATGCCCGCAACCTCTTCAAACGTTGGGCACTGGGCAGTGGTCTCTTATGCAGTCTTATCTTCCCAATGGTGACTCCGTTGAGGATAATTGAGAGAGAGAGGGAGAAGTGGACGTCAGTCTGATCCTCAGTCTTGAATGTGGTTGTGTAGGGGAGGTCCACCCATGCCTCTTCTTCAGTACAAGTAGAAGGTAATTGAGAAGGGAAATCGGCTTGCCCCAAATTGAGGCTGCTATGGTTCATTTGTAATGAACTCTGACAAACTTGACATTTGGACTGCTAGCCGTTAGGTCATCACAATTTACCTCCATAACTCACCATTATTCCGAAGATTGTAACTTATTCATGATTGATAATGACCCTTTAATTATCGAAAACGTTATCGGTCTAGACGCTACACTTGTTACATAGGATCCCTTGGTCTTGACCTATAACAACTCTTCTCTCTTTAACTAAGGTGTTGACCTAGACGCTTGTTTATTGATTTTTGTCACCCCTGCATTTGAAATTTTGCAAACCCATGTTAGAAAGTTGTGGACAAATTGGTAATCTTCTCAGGTTACTTGTTCTGATGATCCTACCCATTGGACCTGCCATTTCAGTTCCAACTCGATCTCCTTGCCTTACAATTCTCCTTTGTAAAACCTTGTGCAGTTGTTGGAGAGGTTCATCCACAGGCTAGACAACAAGTATTATGGCGAATAGAGGTACTTCACCCACCTTGCATTTGAGTTGGAACTTATGGAATACATGGTGGACCTTTACCAAATGTGGAAGTCAAAGCTTGTAGGTGATTCGTCCAACCTAGGTAATCACCTAAAATTGGCCATAAAAACACGGAGCTAGTTTGTGATATGCCATCGCCTGCATGGAACTTTGCCTGTAAGGTTGCAACCTTAAATACAACCAATCATCAACTTGAAAGATTGATCAGTGTGCTTGCAGTTTGTTATAAGTTTCATTCAATTTTAGGCTTGCTGAAGTTTCTCCCGTAGATGCTATAACATTTTTGTTCTCCACTGTAGATGAGTTTCAACCACTTCGACCCTCGCTTTCCCTACAACAAAGGTAAGTGGTATGGGAGGGGGTCACCTATACAAAACTTCAAATGGAGTGGTTCCTAGGGATGTGTGGAAAGAGGCATTAGAGCAAAATTCCACCCATGGTAGCCAATCCACCTATTCATGTGGTTGTTCACTACAAAAGCATTAGAGATACATCTCTTGTCCTTTATTAACTCTTGTTCACCCATTCAATTGGGGATGATAAGTGTTGCTCATAAGTAGTTGGGTACCCAATCGCTTGAAGAGCTCTCTGCAAAACTTACTCATGAATGCGGTACTGCGATTGGAAACCATCGTCCATGGAAATCCATGAAGCTTGACAACATGTTCAATGAATTTTATGGCTACTCCCATAGCATGGTATAGGTGACACAATTTAATGAAATGGCTATACTTTGAAAGTCTATCAACTACCACTAATATCACCAAGAAATGTTGAATGTTTGGTAACCCTTCCATAAAGTCAAGGGAGATATCCTCCCAAACTTGCGTTAGCACTAGGAGTGGTTGTAGAAGCCTCGTTGGATGTATATTTTCTAGCTTCATCTATTGGCAAATCTTGCATTCCTGTAACTTTTCATGAGCTTCGATTACATAGATAATTACACCTTTTTCTTCCCAGAATAAGGGTAAATGTCGTCCCTAAAGTTTTTCACGTTTCTCTGATGGTAGCAATTTAAGATCTGCGAAATTGTGGGTGCTCCCACTATCTATCATCATTAAAGCTTCCAAGCTATTGATCCTATGTCCTTATTGTGCTCATCCCAATCACTATTGCAATAGCATGTGTAGGGATTTTTACCTTTGGATTATCATCTTCATTGACCTCTTCCTCCACGTTGTCTTTCTCTAACTAGTCACTTTCCATTACATAGACGGCCTTGCCTTACATTGATGGCATCTTTCCCATCTTTCATCGTAGTTGTAGTAGAGGTTGCATTCTTTCATTTCAGCAAGGGAAAGATGTCTCATTGGATAACCTCCTTGACTTGATTGCCAATCCTCTCGATTGACTGGCACGTGGTTCGGAAAATCCCACCCTTGGCTGCTTGTAGGGTTATGCCATCCTCATCTTGCACGAGTTAATTTTTCTTTGACCAAATATGCTACCTTTGTTGCCTTGCCAAAGCTTTGAACCTCCAACAATTGGACCTCCAGTCAAAGGTCCTTGAAACAACCTACGAAAACTCCAACACTATCCAAATCACTTAATCCATGAACCCTATTGAGTAATAGTTCAAACTTGGATTGGTAATTGTGGATTGAGGATGTCTGGTGTAATCATGACAATTAAGTTAATGGTTGTTCCATGTCACTCATCGAAACAAAGAACAATGTTAGTCTTGAAGCCTTCCCATGTTTGCGGTTGGACATTATGCACATACTAGTATCATTAGATGGCTTTGGCCTCCAAATGCAAGCTAGTGTAGAGGACCTTCTGATTCTTCGGATGTCATAAAAATAAAAGAATCTCTCAGCACGAAGAAACCATCTTATCATATCCTTGTCGCCATGAATGATTAGGAATGATAATTTCATGGATGACCTCTACAAGCCACCCCGCACCATCAGTCAAGTTTGTCGGGTGTCTTCATTGTTGACAATCCTTCTGCCACCCATTTGTGAGCTACTGCGATACTCCCTAGAATGACCTCAAACCTCATTTGTCATCTCACTTAGAAGTAGTTGTTGCTCTACCACCTCCCTTCGAAGGTCACTAGTTTCCTTCTATTGGTCATGCAGTAAGCACATCATCATTTCATGAAGGTCACCTTCCTCCCTGGATGATGTGGGCTTGGGAATCAACTACATTGATACCAAATTGTTATAATCTCCTACTTCCTCTTGTAATGCTTACAACCTCTCTACATGTCAGGTGTTGGGTGGTGGTCTTCTCTTCCCAATGGTGACTCTATTAAGGAGTGAAGGGGAGAGAGAGAGGGAGAGAAAAGGAGAAGAGGACGACAGTCTAATCCTCTATCTCGAATGTGGTTGTACGAGGGAGGTCCACTTGCACCTTTGCTTCAGTATGAGAAGGAGATGGTAATTGAGAAGGGAAATTAGCTTGCCCTAAATCGAGGTTGTTGTGGTTCGTTTATAATCAACTCTGACAAACTTGATGCTTGGACTCTTGGCCGTTAGGTTGTTACAATTTACCTTCATAACTCACAATTATTCCTAATATTGTAACTTATTCATGACTGATAATGACCCTTTAATTATCGAAAACATTATCAGTACAAACCTTCCACCCATTACACAAGTTCCCTTGGTCTCAACCCATAACACAATCTTAGGTAAGTAATAATTATAATCCCTTTAAGACCTAATGTTATCCTATATTTCACTAAAGTGAATAATGAAGGATCCATAGCCTTCTTTGCATTGAGAGCCAAATGACATTTTTTTATGTGTGACACTCTAACAAGGCCCTTCATAATGTGACATTCAACTAAAGTGAAAGGTTCATCTTTGATTGAGCCTCACCATTTGTCAAACCTTAATGACCCTCCACACCATTTTTTGCATAATATCTATACACATTCCATGTCTTAAATTGTCACTAGTTTTATGTTAAAAAGTTTCATGCTTTGATGGTGTTGGATAGATGGACCTAAATAACCTTGGATCCATTTTACCCATTTCTGTCTTGTATATATATCTTGTATATTTTTCATGAGTAATTAATCAAGTTATTCCCTTCCACTTGGTATCTAGAGCATAGGTTAACCCTATCCTCCTCTTCCTGGTGGCAACGACTTTGTGCGCTTTGGGACAATTTGGATTTTTTTCAACCTTGCACATCGGATCTTGCCTGCCAGAGGAGATATCAGGAGGAGCTTGGCATTGCTCTTTTACTCGTCGGATGGCGTCTTGAACTGGCTTCTTAGATTCAGGGACATCCTCACTATTGATTCCATTTTATTGCTTTAGACCACTTTTAACCGTGTCCTTTAGTTGATGGCCCTTCTTTATCCAAGAATAATGGTTGGGGGTGATTGGGTAGTAGGCCTTCATGCATTCACTATGGACGCAAGAACCATCCCTCGATTAATGCTGAGAAAAGTTTGGGGATCCTCTTGCAGCCCCTTCTGCACATTTGGCCTCCCCTACTGCTCATTTGGCTCCACAATTTGATGTTTCACGAGTCATTGTTAGCTCCCATGGTGTGGGTGATTCAAGTTGATTTTGACAAGTTGATGATTCTACGGGCCCAACAAAATAGTGAGGCTTCTGCTGTTCATGTTCTCTTTTACTAATATGCCTCCTCCTCATACATTCCCTTGTAATGATACTTGGATTATTAATTTTGGCGTTTCACACCACATTTCGGGTAATCACTTTCTTTTTGATCATTTTACCGTTTGTACCAATATCCAATCTATTGCCCTTGCTGATGGACATAGTTCTATTTCCAGCAAAGGGATCACTCCCATCACTTCTGACATTTTTCTTGAAATGTTTTGTATATCCTTAATTTTCTTGTCAACTTATTATCTATTAGTGCGATAACTAAATGATTATATAGTTATCTTTTACCCATTTCATTGTACCTTTCATGATTTGCAGATGGATAGGTGGATTGGTTTAGGCCTTGAGTTGGGTCAGGGTGTGTACATTCGTGTGCAAGATGGTGTTGCTTGGGGGTTAGCTTCATTTGCCGTGTCTAGTGATTCTTGCTTGCTCTAGCATTGTCACCTAAGCCACCCTTCATTTGTGCAAGCTTTGTGAGGCCTTGCTGTCAGTTTTTGTTTAGCCGTTTACATGTCAATCTTGTATTATGGGTAAACAGTTTTGTGCCACTTACCTTTATCGTTAGTTGTCTGAGTTTTGTGCCATTTTTCTTTATTGTCAGTTGTCTGTGTCTTGTCCTTTTGATTTGGTTTATTGTGATGTCTAGGGCCCTGCCTGGATTACGTCTGTTGCTGGCTATCATTATTACATTGTGTTCATTGATGATTACTCGTGTTTCATAAGTGTATTTGTTAAAGGATCATCAACAAGTTTTTGATGTAGTTCGAAGTTATTTTAATAAAATTCATACTCAATTTGCTTTTGCTCCAAATTTATTTTGTATAGATAACACACTTGAGTTTGTTCAATCCACCTTTGCTTCTCTTTGTTCTGAGCATGACCACTTGTACCCATACTTCCTAACAAAATAGGGTTACTAAGTGCAAGCATCGTCATATTTTTGATGTTGCTTGCACCTTGTTGGTTGTACTTCTCTTAGCATGATATTTCAAACTTCTTATCATACCTCTCAACAAAATGGTATTGTAGAATGTAAACATCGTCATATCTTTTAGGTGTTGTACACTCTTTTGTTAGATTTGCACGCCCCAAAATTCTTATGGTCTAATGTAATGTGTACAACTACCTATCTAATTAGTAGGATGCCTTCTAGTCCTCTTGGTGGCAAGATTCCTTTAAAGAGTCTTTTGCGTCCATACTCAAAACATGTTGGATACAACATGGCTTGGACTCCAATATTCTTTTTGGACACATGATGTCATGTTTTGGGTATTTCTATTTTCTAGAAAAACATAATGTGTTTTCTTCATGATTTAACACAAACTTATTGGGAACCTTAAATCGATTTGACAAATTCAGATATTTTATGCATATTTTTTTGTTATAGTATTTGTGTATGACTTATGTACGTACTTTGTCATTTAAAGTTATTTTAAATCTTCAAAAGTTTATATTTAAGGGTACTAATTTATCCATTTAATGTTCTATCATAGCCACTTCATATCCTAAATTTTAAAAATTTGTTGAATCGATGAATTTTAGTATTTTCCCATCTGAATTTGTGTAGGTGCTTCCAAGATATTGTGAAATTTTTGTATGATCAATGTTTTATGTGCTTTTTTTGATATGGAGATAGACACCCAAGCATGCACATAATAAAAATATTAAGATAAAAATGTATGCACAAGTTTTTTGAATTTGTATCGCTAATTCAGCAAATTTTCAGAGAATTTGAATCTGCCACACTGTGAGGACACTCCATCATTGTTTGGTGCTGGTTGTTTCACTTGCTTTGGTTGGTTAGCATGCAAACCTTCATTTTTTGTTGCACAGGTTCTTCTCCACGAAGGAGGGACGCTGCTTGTTTGCTTGAATTCAGTGCGTGCTCTTAACGATTCCACTTGGTCGTGGGTACATGATGTCAGCCACTTGCTTGATCGGCTTAGAGCATTGTTGAGGGTTATCTTCAAGCAGCTGCCACCATCAGGCACCGCTGCTCAAGCAGCAGGCGTGTAAATTATTAAACATGTCATTTTTCTTTATTCATTTTTATAATTATTGTGTTTTAATGGAATCATGGCTAATAAGATGCATTATGGGCAAATACATTTGAAAGTGTGTAAATTCTCTTGTATATCTGTACCACTCACCCAATCTGTGAAAGAACCTTTCTTTCTACCCATGCCCTTCACTGAGAAGGTATCAAATATAACAAGTGACAGGTGTTTCGCCTACAAACTTGATTTCAGATCATAATGCCTATTCTTGCTTTATTCTGGAAGAAATGATCTACTTATCTTTTCGTGATCCCAGATTTTTTTATTTTTAATATTAGTCATCGGACTTGATTTTTGCTCAAGGAGAGGGATTGCATGCCTCAAGTTTTCTAATGCTGAGATGACAACGCAGAGGAAGAACAATGTTGATTTTCATTCGAGGTGCATTTGAATTGAAGTGGTAATTTTAAATTTCCAAAAGCAATTTATTTATACACAGAGATGGACTTGCAGAGAAGCGTTACTTTTGTTGAATTCAAGTGTGCCGTCTGCTTTCCCTTTTACTCGAAGTACCCATTTTGATCCAATGATGTTTTGAGAGTAGAAATGAGGAACCCAGTTCCATGTGTTTATGAATTTTGAACAGCATTTGATGCTCATCAGCCATGGTATGCTACCAATGAGGAACCCAGTTCCATGCTGCTGCTACTTGTGGCCTTGTTAGTTGCAGGTATTTCGGTGCCATGGTTTTGCTTAGTTTGGCACGACATCCAAGAACAAATGGTCTCCCCCTTCTTGTTTTGGACTACTTGGGAGGTCCCTACCTGTTTAAGGGACCACCAACAGGTTGATGCATCTCTTGATCTTTATTTTACTTGTTTGTCGTTGGGTTGCCGTGGATGGTTTCTTTTTGAAGAGTTCTCTGGCTTCTATTTTGATGATGATGCACCTTTGGGTCCTTAAAACGATTACACCTATACTCTTAAAGGTGGGTTTTGGATTTGGATTTTAATTTCTCTACAGGTGATTATTCTTCCCATTGATTGTGATAATGGACTGCTGTTCAACAATTGGAGGGTTGCGGTTCTGTGGTGGATTCTTCTTCCTAGGATTGTTACAACCTTGTTTCGTTATTATGGCCATTGGTTGAAAACCTTCATTTTTTCTCCTTTTTCTTCATTATTGGGGTATCGGCCTAGCTAGTCTCCCAAACTTTTGTAATTCTCTTTTTTTGTAGATTGCTCCAGATTTTTAGGTAGTTTTCCAATTGGATATGTCCAATTTCAAGCTTAGAAAACGTATGCATAATCTAAATCACTATATAACAATAGTACAATTCATGTGTTTGACGTATAACATACAAACCAACTTTACAATTCAAGTATTTAAGGTGAAACACACAAATCACGCCTATTTGTTTAAAGTCGAACATACCATCCTGCACCTATTCATAAGGTAAAATACACTAACCCACAACCTACAACTAGTGTTTTTTGGTAAAAACACTACAAATCAACTACTCTTTAATCCCTAATTAAAGGAGTATTCTTGTTTTTTCAGGCCAACACACAAGTAAACCTACCTTTAAAATTGATGTGCACAAAATAGAAATTAAAATACCTGAACGAGGTATCCATAGGTAAAGATAAAAAGGTCTTTACTATGAAAAATTATATACCTATCATGATTTGTTTAAGATTGTTGTATTTGGAAATGAAATAAATGAAATTGATGTGGTTTTTGGTTATTTTGTGTTATACAACGGAATGTGAATTGTGGCATTTGAGATTGGTGCATGCTAATAAGAATAAAATGAAACAAATGGTAAAAATGAATATGTTACTTCATATCAATGACATGGAATTTGATAGGTGTTAACATTGCTTAGTTGGAAAAATGATTAAGAAACTTTTTGGAATAGAACATAGATCAGATGAATTATTAGGTTTAATTCATTTTGATTTGTGTGGTTCACCAAGTGTTAGAACATATGATCACAAGGAAAATTTTGTGACATTTATAGATGATTTTTCTAGATATACTTATATTTATTTAATATCTCATAAAAGTGAGGTATTAACTTATTTTAAGAAATATAAGTTAGAAGTAGAAAAACAACTTGGAAGGAATATTAAGGTGTTGAGGTTAGATAGAGGTGGGGAATATAATTCTAAAGAATTTGAATTGTTTTGTGAAATGCATAAAAATTAAAAGACAAATTACAATACCTTTTACACTACAACAGAATGGTGTGGCGAAAAGGAAAAAGAGAACTTTGATGAATTCTGTTAGATGCATGTTTTTACACTCAGGACTCTCTAAAAGTTTGTGGGGAGAGGCTTTGCTTACGGAAAATCATGTGTTAAATAGAATACCCACTAAATCTGTACCTAACACATCTTATAAGTTGTGGACCAGTGAAAAGTCCAATTTACATTATTTGAGGAAATGGAGATCTATAGCCCATGTATTTATTCCTAGACATTTGTATGGGTCAATACTATAATCTTCATTAAAGAATTATCAAAGATTGATATTCATTAAGCACATTTAAAATTCAAATAAATTAATTCAGTTTCATATTTAATGATTAAAACATACTAATATTTCCATAAACTAGACTTTTTCTATTACACTCGTGTAACGAGTTTTGGGTCAACAATCCTAGATCAGTTAATCTTAGGTTGCTAGGTTTTAAGAAACTCAATGTGTTAACTACCTCTTCGAACTTAATTACTCGAGTGCAATAGGTCTGTGGAATTTTTCTTTAACTTTAGTTAAAAAATTTCATAATAACTTCATATTCTACTAAATACTTAATTAACTAAAATCTTTAAGAGTATGTGCTATTTAAACATATCAAATCTAATTCATTTCATGATAAGTTATAATAATTCATACAAATTATGAAAGATTAAGTATCCATAAACCATACAAACTCCATCTAGAAATTAGATTTTGTAATTTAAGTACTAAATTTTAAAAATCAAGACCCTTTTCTTCATTAAGATTTTCAGCATAGTTTATAGTTTTACTAGTGATATGTATATATATATTAAACTATTAAAAATAGAAAACTAATTAAAATAAAAAATATGAAGAATAACAAGAAAAACAAAAATTAAAATTCAGTTTGAGTTCTTGGACTTGTGATTATACATCTATTAACTTACATATGCCTAAATTTCTTCTCAATGTAGTAAATGTATTTTCATCTAAAGGTTTAGTAAATAATTCAATTAATTGGTCAGTTGTAAAGATCAAATCTAATTTAATATTATTTTTAAGAACATTATTCTTTAGGAAATAATGCCTAACTTCAATATGCTTAAACCTAGATTGCAAGATAGGATTTTTAGTGCAAAAACCTAGAATAATCATCTACTAAAACAAAGACATCTTTTACCACCTAAACTTAAAGTTCTGTGAGTTATTTAACACATGCCTTAGATAAGTTTTATATTTTGTTATTTTTCACATGTGTTTTAAGTTGTATGTAGGATTGAAGACACGTGTCCATTATTTGAAAAATTCGATCATGGACAATCGCGCCCATGATATCCATTATAAAATGGATACGTAGTGTGTTGTTCAAGGCACCTCTCTTTTAGTGCAAAAACCCTACCACCGTCTTCATTTGACTTTCCACTTTCATTGGACTATATAAGGACTTGAGATTCAGCTCCCTTCTCCTGAGCAAGCTTGGAAACTGACGAAGGATGAAGGTGTTGATCACGAGGCTCCCTCTCCACGTTGGCCTCTTGCCGTGAGTAGAAGGCTTTGATTGAGGTCTCGTCATCTGAGTTCGGTTCAACGAAGAGAAGGTTGAAGAAAAGTTGCAATGTCCTATGCTTGGGTGTTCTGGTTGAAGATCTACACTCCTATAGGTGTTTCAATAGGGTGATAGCCTGAAGGACAACTAGAAGGTAGGCGTGTAGCACCTTTGAAGTTGGGTTACAACACTACATAGGACGTGGACAAGATTTAAGGTATATTGGGTTGGAACATTGAGAAGAGGTCAATTTGTATTTGTTTGCGCCTATATGAATGTTTGTCTCTGATGTGATGTTGTGTTTTTGTATATATTTTCTTTTGTAGTGTAGCTCTCTGACTTTTGCTATTTTTATGCTATTTTGAGTGTTAATGAGTTTTACACATGCATGTGGTTTTCTGAACAGTTTGTGATTTTTGTTGCTTTTAGTGTTTTGAATCTAACTATCTAAGATGTGCTAACTCACTAACAGCTAACATTTCACTAACGGGTGTGTGTGAATCTAATTGTTTAACTATCTAACATGCTAACAGTTTATTTGTTCTTAAAGCTTTTGTACATTATGAATATTTTTTTGTACATACATGCTTCTATGCAAGTTCTACCAAGATTCATATCTCTGGGCTACTATACATACATATGTTTGTTCGTGATTAGTTATGTTTTCAAATAATGTTGTAAAACTAAAGATTTATTTAATCATCTTCTCGTGATTTATCTAGATGACCTGTAATAAAGAGTCTAGATTCTCTAAATGTATCTAAAGGGGTCAAATGAAGCTAAAGAAGAGGATGGTTTCATTTTCAATAGCATAGTGGACGTTGGTTTTGTTACGTTCAGGTTCAACTCATTAGCAAATCCAACATGTCTGACCCAAAGTGACCATTGGCTTCGTCTTGTTTAGCTTAAATGTTCCTGACCTTGCATTTGGTTGGCCTGATGTCTTAATTGTTGTGACTATTTTGTATAATATTATATTACTTATGTATAGGTTATTTTGTGCACTATCCAAACTCACCGGAATAAGTCCGTTACATACAGGCAAGACCTACCAAACTTCACGGTGAGTTGGTCATTGTATATAGAAGAAAATAGTATCTTATTACCTTATTCACTAATAGCTAGACACACTACACAAATGTTTTGGCCCTAGCGGAACATTTAGCTTAGACGTTTCGGTCATAGTGGAACATTTAGCTAAACCTTACGATCTTTGCGAAAGGTTTGGCTCAAACGTTCCGAACCTTATAGTGAGTTCACTCGTGGTTTGAGCGTGTATAGTGTTATATATATTATTTTATATAATATTATTTATGATACTTTATGAGTATCTGTATGACCATGATTTTTAATCTATTATGTTCCTATTGTCCTTTGTACATAAATATTTGTCTAGTATTTCATTTAGAGTGAATTTGCATATTTTCCAAGGATTCCTTTACCAAGCTCTCTATGGATTCGCCCCACACTCACAATGCTTATTACAATGGGCACCATGCACTTATAGTTATAAATTTTAAGATTTGTGATTTAATTCCGATTAAACTAAAGCGTGTACGCTCCTTTAGAAAATTGCCTAGCTAGATTCTCTCCTTGGCTACTTCTGAAACTGCCATGTGTTCAGCCTTTGTGGTTGATAGGGCAACACATTTCTATAACCTAGACATCCAGCTCACTGCTGTTCCTCCAACAATAAACATAGCCTGTAGTGCTTTTGCTTTTGTCCAACTCACCTCCCAAATTTGCATCACAGTACCCTTGTAGCACCACTCCTTTCCTTTTGTAGCATAATCCTATATTTGAAGTGCTCCTTAGATACTTTAGAATCCATTTCATAGCACTCTAGTGTTTAAGACTTGAATTAGACATAAATCTACTCACAACTCTCACTGCATGAGAGATGTTAGGCCTTGTACATATCATAGCATACATCAGGCTGCCCACAACTGATGCATATGGTATATTCTTTATTGAGTCCCTCTCTTCCTGTGTAGATGGTGACTGGTCTTTTGTCAATTTGAATTGACCACTTAGAGGTAGATTTGTACCTTTGGCATCTTCATAATTAAATCTACCAAGAATCTTTTCAATGTACCTTTCTTGTGACAGCAGTAAGGTACCAGCAAACCTATCTCTTATGATTCTCATGCCAAGAATTTGTTTGGCTTCTCCTAGGTCCTTCATATCAAATTCTTTTGAAAGACCTTCTTTTAGCCTTTTGATTCTACTCATGTTGGAACTGGCAATCAGCATATCATCCACATAAACTAGCAAAATCAAATAACAGTCACCATATATACTCTTTAAAATAACAGTAAAAGTTTGTATCACATCTTCTAAATCTGAGATACATAGATAATTGTCTAACTTCTTGTACCATTGTCTAGGGGCTTGCTTCAATCCATATAGACTTTTATGAAACCTGCACACCAGATCTTCCTACTAGGAACAACAAATCCTTTAGGCTGCTGCATGTAAATTTCTTCATTCAAATCTCCATGAAGAAAAACTGCTTTTACATCTAGCTGCTCCAAATGTAGATTCTCAGCAGCAACCAAACTCAACACCACTCTTACAGTGGTCATCTTGACTATTGAGAGAATACTTCCATGTAGTCTATATCCTTGATTTGCTGAAAGTCCTTCACAACCAGTCTAGCCTTGTACCTTTTCTTCCCATCTAGCTGCTCTTTAATTCTAAACACCCATTTGTTATGGATGGTTTTCTTCCCTTCTAGCAGTTGAGTTAGACTCCATGTTTTATTCTTTCCGAGGGACTTCGTGTCTTCTTCCATGGCTAACTCCCACTGATCTAATATTTTTGTTTTAAGGCTTCACCATAATTCTCAGGCTCACCAGCATTTGTTAATAGTAAATAATTAAAGGTAGGTACATACCTTTCTGGTGGTCTGAAAATTCTAGAAAATGTCCTTAATTGAGGAGCTTTAGCTCCCATGTCTCGATCTTCACCTTCCTCTTGAGAGTCTTCTTCCTCAGTGCTATCACCAGCGCTACTTTCAAACTCAACCTTTTTTCTAGGTTGATTAACTACAACTGGATCTGAAATTCCAGCACCTGATCTATCTTTATATAGTACAGACTCATCAAATGTGACATCCTTCTCCACGATGATTTTTCTCTCTTGATCATCCCAAAACCTAAACTAAGATAATCTCCACCATAGCCAATGAAAAAACATTTCTTAGTCTTCGGATCTAGTTTGTCTCTCTTGCATTTGCAATATGCACATAAGAAACACAACCAAAGACCTTCAGATGAGCATAATTGACCCTTTTTCTTGTCCACACTTCTTCTGGAATTTTAAACTCCAAGGGAACTAATAGACTTCTGTTGATCAGATAAGTGGTAGTGCTCACTGCCTTAGCCCAGAACATTTTGGGCAGTCCTGCATGAAGTCTCATGCTCCTAGCCCTCTCATTAAGTGTTCTGTTCATCTTTTTAGCAACTCCATTTTACTCCAAATGTCCAATTACTATTCTAATCCTTTTGATCTTATGCTCATCACAGAAATTTTTAAACTCTTGGCTTAACATTTTCTCCATCATTATTTGACTTCAGAGATTTTAGTTTTTGCCTTATTTGATTCTCTACTTCTGTCTTCCACTTCTTGAAAATAGCAAACACATCATACTTATTTTTTAGAAAATGTGTCCACACTTTCCTTGTGCAGTCATCTATAAAAGTGACATAATACTTGGACCCCCCAAGTGAAGAAACAGGAGCAGGTCCCCACACATCAGTGTGCACCAACTCTAATTTTCTAGATTTTGGCTGTTCGCTTGTGATTGATGGATTTTCAGTCCAAAGTTTTTAAACTACAAGTGCACGGTGTACATTGAAGTACATCAGGAAGTACAGGTCATTCTTCCACAGGGACTGGTTAATCAATTAATAAAATAAATGTCCTCTTGAGTTTAGCTCAAAATAATGCAAATCAATGAAACTCTAGATTAAAAATGAGAGGATAGAAATGTTCAGAAAAACAAACAAAAATAATAAACAACTAAAATCTAAGAAAGAAAGAAAACTACAACTACCCAAACTATTCTACCCTAGCTTCTAACCAAATGCTAAAATGCAATAAAAACAAGTTCACAGATTGGTTGACATAGGTGTTCTGTATCTCAAGCTCTTTGGAAAATAAAACAAATCCTACTAATCTATTCCTAACTTAAAATAATCCGATAGATAATCAAGAAAAATCAGCTTGAAATCATAGAAAAAGTATTCTCTCAAGCCAATCCCATTGCCAACCAAGAATGTTGAGCATCCTCTGATTTTGGTGGAATGCCCAACCAAAGGTCCCAGCTATACTAATGGTTGACAAGTGGAAAAAGATTAGAAAATAGAGCTTAAGTCTCATGATTCAAACCAAAATGGAGACAAATTATCAAAAACAGAGTTCAGTTCTAGCAAAGTCCTACTCCCAGCCTTCACTCCATGGGTTTCAGTTATCCCCAAGCTGCTATCACCTAACCTAGATTTCACCTTCACCACAGTGGGTAGCATGACTGCAAGTAGCATTGGGAGAGTTTCCTCTAGTTCTTACTTCTGTTCCTTGGAAAGTTTGCCTGTTTCTATTGTTCTATTAGATTTCTTCAAGAGCTCTCCTATTTCCACCATCAACTCCCCTTGTTCTTGCTGTGTGTGTCATATTTATCATTGCCCCACCATTGTATTTTTGCATCCAGCCCCTTGAGGATTTAAGTTATCCTACAAGAAGTTCACTTGAAGAAAAACATGTTAAATATATCCTATAAACATTAAGTATAATTCAGTATAAGCGTTGCTAGATTAATTTTGAAAAGCAAGCAGTGAGGATGTTACATTTACAGTATATGACATGACAAGTTTGATACATTTAACTAAACAGGACGTGAAGTCCAGTATGTTTAGCTAAACAAGATGTGAAGTCCCTTGTCTCAATGAGGTAAGTTCGTTGTGGCAACAATTTCATCAATAGACCCTCGTGGTCAAAAGTTTTATCATAACAGACTCTCGTGGTTAGAAGCTTCATTACAATAGACTTAGTTCGTTGCTAGGCAACCACCTAAACTTTGAAAAATTCCACAGAAAAACATAAAGCTCATATTTTAGCATGCAAATACTCGTTAGAAAGGTATTAAAATATACTTTCCAATCAAATTGATCTAGAAAAAGTTCAATAATCATAACATTAGAAGATTCAAGTTTTCATGAGATCCTACTTTCAAGGCAGTGGAAAGTATTTTCAATCATGAATTAAGCATGCTATGGCAATACTATTAATGTAAATTGAGCAATAAAAGTTGAAAATTAACCATAAAAAAAGAAGAAGTGGGTATTAAAAATTGACTAATTAGCTTGCCCTTGAGAAACTCACTTTCTTTTGCTTCTCATAAATGTAGTCTTCACACATTCCCATTGCTATCTATTTAAGCCTTGAAAACTTGTCATCTTCAGCCAACATCTTCAAGACTTTCTCACTAATATGGCCCATTCTTCTATGCCACAGTGCAAACTTCTCTGAGACTTGAGTAGCTACAACAATGGTGTTTAAACCATCTTTGGATGTCATGTATAGGGTTCCAACCCTATCTCCTCTTGCAACTATCATTGCACCTTTGGACACCTTCCATTTGCCACCTCCAAAACTTGTGTGGTAGCCTTCTAAGTCTAGTTGACTCATAGAAATTAAATTCTTAGCCAGTCCAGGGACGTGTCTAACATCTATTAATTTCCACGGTCCATGATTAGTATTGATGTGCACTTCTTTACCAACAATATCCATTGCATCATTATTGGCTAGATACACTTTTGAAACTTCAGTTGCATGATAGTTGTGCAACAGATCCCCCCTATTTGTGGTGTGAAAAGAAGCTTCTAAATCCAAAATCCAAGATTTTATTGAACTTGTAACATAACAAACTAGAGCATGGATGCCTTCCCCTTGTTTCTCCTTGGAGCTTTACAATCAAACTTGTAATGCCTCGATTGCTCACAATTCCAACAAACAATGTATTTAGGGTTCCTACTCTTCCCCCTTGATTTGGACTTGGGTCTTGAGCCACTTGATTTTCTATGCTGACTTCTTCCTTTGCTCTCAGCATTGAGGGCAGATGTGGAGGCTTCACCCGAACTCCTCCTCTTGATGTCTTCACTCAAAATCAAATCTCTAATATCATTTAATTTCAACTTCTCATGACCTAAGGAGCTATTGACCCCAGTCACCATGGAAGACTAGCTCTCAGGCATTGAAGATAGTAAAATCAATGCCTTCACCTCATCATTAAAGGTTATATCTACGGAGCTGAGCTGAGTAATAATGATATTAAAATCATTCACATGGTCAGTTACATTACCTCCTTCAGGTATTCAGAGATTGAACAATCTTCTCATCAAATAAACTTTATTTGATGCACTAGGTTTCTTGTATATATCAGAAAGGGTCATCATCAAACTAGTAGTAGTTGTCTTATCTACCACATTGAAAGCCATGTTCCTGGCTAGGGTTAGCTTCACCATTCCCAATGTTTGCTTGTCCAACAGTCTCCATGCAACCTCCTCCATGTCTTCAGGTTTTACTCCAAACAATGGTTCATGGAGTTTCTTCTGGTACAACAAATCTTCAATCTACATCCTTTAGAAATTGAAGTCCTTATTGAGGTTGCAATGTGGAGACGGTCTTCTACCAAGGAGCAAGCAGAATCCAGGTCACAAGCTGACAGTCATGTATTGGGTATTCAGATGTGAAGAGTGAAGGCTACAGTGAAGAGATAGGCTTTTGTTAGGGAGTAGGCAGAATCTAGGTCACAAGCTAACAACCGAGTACCAGAAATCTGGATGTGCAAAGGACCATGTACAACAACCATGGGACCATGGAGTTAGGTCTACGACCTTATGTCTATGGCTTAAGTTTATGACGTTATGTTTATGGAGTTAAGTCTATGGACCTACGTAAAGGTACAAAAGGCGACGGCTAGACAGTAAGTGAAGATCAGCAGAATAGTGGGAGCTTCACCCGGTTGGTCATCCGGAAGTTGGCTTAGAAGTCCGGCAGTTGGGTCACTCCAGTAAGAAATCAGTTGGAGACCAGGAGTGGCCAGAGTAGGCGTGCATAGGTAGAAGCAGGTCTCGACATTTGGATGTGTCCTTTTAGATGTTGGTTGTTGATGATTTCGAGGGGTCCTTTGTAATGTTGAGATTAGAGTTTCTTATATGCCCTATAAATAGGGTTGTAATGAGTTGTATTGTATGCGTGTGTTTTTGTGAGAAACCTTGTTGGTAGTGCAAGAGAGAAACAACCAATACCTCGTGGAGTAGGTTGTTATCGAACCACATAAAAATACTTGTGTCGCCTCCTTTCTTCTCTACCAGCTTGTTTTTTTCCTCTCACGATGAACAACGTGAGAGAGAGAGAGTGTTTCCCATTGGTGTGCAACTCGAGGAGTCACGTATTGTTGGGACGTGTGACAGGTTGAGGTGCATCGAGTGATCAGGTGCGGTCATAATTTTCCCAACAACTGGTATCAAAGCTTCTAGGTCCAGAAGGGAGTGTCATTGGATAGCACTCAGTTGGAATGTAGTCTAAAGTGGAGAAGCCGACATCTGTCTAGAGCAGGGTGGCATCCGACTGGATAGAGTGGAGTCCAGAGTAGCTAGCCGCTAGAGTAGATGGGCGTCCAGAGCAATTGATGTCCAGTAGGAAGGACGGCAATCAACTATATTGACTAGCAGTTGGTTAGATCCAAGCAGATTCTAGAAGAAGCTTGTGATGGCAGAGGAGTGGAAGCTTAGCATCAACAAGTTTGACAATAAAGATTTCAGTTTCTGGAGGATGTTGTTATGCGTGGTAACCAAAGAAGCACAGCGGAATCAAACGGAAGAGTGAGCGATGAGAAAGGGAAGAGGGGAGGATCGCCCAAAACAAGACACACAAACAAAGTGCACACTGGATTTTACGTGGTTCACCCTAACTTAGGGCTAGTCCACGGATGGAGAGGGAGAGGGTTTTCTTCTATGGAGGCTAGGGTTACAAAACTCACAACTCATGCCCTTTGGAAAACCCTAGCCAAGCTTATATAGTGCTTGGGTTTTCCAAAGGACCAAAATGCCCCTTATACTAATTACATTATTAGTATCATTCAAAACATAATACAACAATCTCCACCTTGTCTTGAATGTTGGCTCCACCTTGATCAAGCCTCTCCATCAAGACCCACAAGGGGTCAGCTGTAGCCATACACATTGAGCAAGTCCAAGCAATGCTTGAACTTACTCTCAATCACGCCCTTTGTAAACATATCTGCTGGATTGTGCTTAGTGCTGATCTTC
>JAMKPZ010000376.1:0-86870 GCA_024699675.1 Amphibolis antarctica | reverse complement strand
GTGAAGAACGCCATGGACGAGAGCTGGGGGGAAGCTCCGAACGTGGTAAGCCTGCAGGCAAGCTTGACAAAGTCATTTGAATGTATGTCGAAGTTTGCAGAGGCATCACTAAAGATGCACGAAGACATTAAGCAGACAACCAAAGCAGTTCGTGTTTCATACGACTCAGTTTGATAATGATTTTTTAACTTTAACTTTAACTTTGTTTATACAAATTTACGTATAAATTTTCATATATAAATTTTTATTTTATAATTTATTATAAAATTTAATTTTATTTGATAATAAAATTCAACTTTCAACTCTCTATTGTCAAACGTAGTTATACATAAATGGTACGTGGTACGGTAAGATATTTGACGTAAACAATGCCAAGGTGACTATCTACATGTTTTTTCAGAAAAAGGGGGTTAAGATTTGATGACTTTCAAGAAAATCGAATTTAAAATTTAAAAATGATAAAAAAATTAATTATTTAAGGATACGTTTAGAAATAGGAAGTTTCAGTTTTTTATAAATTTTTATATATCATTGTTAATATATAAATTTTTATCTTATGAATTACTATATAATTATAATATTATTTATAAAATTAATTTTAATTTCAATATCTAATTACCAAATATAGATCTCATGTATCTTACCTTTTCATCGAGATTGAGCTTTTTTTTCATCAGGCAGGTACGTTGAATTTTTTAATTCGGGCAGAGCAGAGAAGCTTGACGTGTTGGCACGTGAAATGTCGATCGTTAATTACACACGTTTAAAAAAGAAAAAAAAATCTAGGCAAATCGTAATCCACGTTACTTTCAAAAGAATCGTAATCCACCTCACCTGGATACGTGCGGAACTGTTAGCTGACACCAGGCGGTCATAGGAGGACACGTGTCAGTACTGAGGACACGTGTTAAACGGAGGGTGGTGGACGTGACAGTAGTGGCGTCGCAAGTGTGCTGCGCCCATTGGATCGACGAAGATAACCGAAGCAACCGTAAAGGTGGGATGGGAAGATCTCACCGCACACTCCACCGCGCCGTTGGCGATGGTTGACGTTTAAAAACGATCACGAGGGTTGCAGGGGCGGAAGAGTCGTCGCCTGCTATATAACCGACGCCACCCCCTGCGCCTTGCCAGCGGAGTGACAGATGACCACCGGCGGCGAGGTTTGAGTGTTGATGCTCCTCCATCGAGCGCAGAGAGGAAGCGTTGTGCTTGTTGCTCTTCCCGACCTGCTCTCCGCTCTCTTCTGCTCTGATCACTTCCTTTTGTCTTTCCCCTTTCATTTGAAGGACTTTTGAGACCCATCTTCTTAGCTCATCGGAGGTTTAGCAGGACGGAAGCCCAGATCCTTTTTTATTTCTGGGTTTCCCCTGTTCTTGTTATTTTCTTTGCCTGTCTGGTTCTTTTGATCAGACTGAAGGGGCCATTTTTCCTGGACGAGTCGAAATATTTTGTCACCTCGGCTATTTTCCAAAAGTCTCGATCTTTAGCTCGTCACCTTGCTTTTCAGGGTGATGGCAGGATCTGTAGGTTTGAACAAAGCCATGTCAACAGTCGCAGATCCTAGCGATGATGGAGAACTCCTGAAAGCGCTGGGACCTTTTTTGACCAGTGCTTCTCCTATCTCTCCTTCCTCCACCCCTCAACTCATTCCCTTCTCACCACTCACTCCTCCGTCTTCCTCCCTTCCTCATCCTCACAGCTCTCCCTTCTTTACCTCATCTTCCTCTTCTTGCCCCTTCCCACCCTCCATGGGTTTCACCAACGTCAGCCCATCCCAAACCCACCAAATCCAAGTCCAACGCCAACCCATCTCCTGTTTCGCCCCAAGATCTCAGCCCATGAAGCAAGTTGCTCCGGCGGCAGTGGCCAGAAGACAGAACAAGCTCTACCGAGGAGTTCGCCAGCGGCACTGGGGCAAATGGGTCGCCGAGATCCGTCTCCCCAAGAACCGAACGCGTCTCTGGCTCGGAACCTTCGACACGGCCGAGGACGCCGCACTCGCCTACGACCGGGCAGCGTACAGGCTTCGTGGTGAATTCGCGAGGCTCAACTTCCCCGACAGCCGGCATGCCGGCGCCCACGCCGTTGGCGCTCTGCCACCCGCCGTGGACGCCAAGCTCCAGGTCATATGCAAGAGCCTGGCCATCCCGCCCAGACTAACGCAGCCACCGAAGGAACCGGCAGGCGAAGCGTACGGTACCTCCTCGTCGTCGTCGGGGTCGTCGCCGGTGTCGGACATGACGTCGTTGGAGTTCAAGGAGGAGTCGTGGGATGAATCGGCCGAGTTCGTGTTGCAGAAATACCCATCTTGGGATATCGATTGGGACTCGATCCTCTCGTCCAACAATTGAGCTTCGTCAATGATCGCCGGTGGTGTTGTTACCGTCGTCTCCGGTGGCCTTTGCTGCGGTGCTTTTTTTATTCAGCAGTTAAAAGGCCAAGCATGTTGGTAAATAATAAAAACCATGCATGGAGCGGTAGTTTTTTTCTTTTTTGGGTTGCTTTGTACAGCAGTAGTACTCTGCGGTGATGTTGCTGGTTTTTGTGTTGTCACCACCAAGGAGATCGTATGCGTCCGTTTAACACTAGTCTCCTGTATATGTATTATATATATATATCTATATGTATATATTGTTGTGAAAATCGATCATCCGCTATGTATTGTTTGTTCACTCTAATCATCTTCATAAAATGATGAAAGAACTCTTCGGAATCACGAAGATACTTATCACATGAAAGAAAAAGTTATGAACCCGTGGTTCATGGCACTCTTACATGGATGGATTAGACAGGTACGTACTCCATTTCATTTTCTTCTCGAACCGTCTAATCTCTTGATTAATCACTTGCAGTTGAATACCTTTTCGAAGATGTAAGAGAGCACTGAGGATGACAATCTAGTAAATTAATATTATGACGAGAACTCAAACAACATAGCTAACCATCGATACTTACAGGTAAAAAAGTGGCTTACGAGTTTGTCTTCCCCTTATTTCGTTTGGTATCATATCACGCAGCGGAACCCCACCAAAGTAACAATTTGAATTACTTTTACATAATCGATATTCATATTTTGCTTGACTAAATTTATATATTGGGTACATTAAAAGTTCACGTTATTTTAGATTAACATGATTTTTAAAGTAAGAAATTTTTTTTTATTTTTCTTTTTAACAAATACAATAAAAGAATATACTTTTATTATATTATTTATTTAAACATATATTTTACATGATAAAAATTCTTATAAATCTCGTTTTAAAACAAAATCAAGGTGATTTTGAAGTAAATTTACAAAAAGCTTTCGAGTCCATCGGACCATTGTGATGTTTTTTAACTGGTTGACATGGGCAAGCAACTACCAGGTTTTTTCTTAGGTGTCGATGTCGATGTCACCCATGGGCATGCATGTGCTATTAAATGGAGGTCTCAACCACTTCTAACAAATTTGACTATTCTTCTGTAGTTACGTGTTTAGATCAAGATATTTTATTTGCAATAACCACGTACCACTCAGCTGGCACGAGGAACATCACAAGCATCTGGAATCTCATTTATCTTGCAGATATTTTAAATCTCCCTTTTTTCTTTTGAGAATCACCTGATTTTTATCTTGCAGGGAAAGAGAAAAGTGAATGACCAGATTGTCCTTCATCTTCCCTTCACCCTTCGTCTTCCATGACAAGACAGGAGGCCTGAAGGAAGATCCAAAACAAAACCAACCCCACCTGCCCCTTTTTCTCTCTGTGCTTATTCCTTTCCACCCTTCAGACTTGACCGGCAGCGGGGCCGCCTCCTTCCTTCCGTGGAAAACACCGTCCTTCAGTCCACCAGACGCATTTAAATCATTTGTTTGTTTCTCACTTACCCTCTGAGGGGCACGTGTACGTACAATTACGTAACTCTTACAATTAAATAAAATTAAAAAATAAAAGTAGACGAAAAAATTTGAATTAACTGAATTCTAAGTCATTCGAACATTATAAATTCAAATTTTATTTCTATCTTAAACTGAAAAATAGATAGTATGATAAAAATAAATTAAATTTAATTCAATCGATACAAACAAACAAGTAAGTAATATATGAAAATTAAATTATTATTAACATAAATAAGGTACAAGTAGACGTCGTTCTTGAGTGGTAATAAATTTTTTTTAAAAAAAAAAACCTAAAGCCTACCGGCTCCTACCGTGGATGGACGAAGCAAGACAGAATGCACTAGCACGTGGACACACAAAACAGCAAGGCCAGCGCTCAATGGACCTGTGGCGAGCTATTAGCTTCAGTCCCCACTGCAGCAGGCACGGATTGCACGCCAGTTTTTTGAGAAGGCCAGGGAGGCCGATAGCTGTAAGCAAGTCTTCATCTAACATTTTAGATTGTACACATTTCAGGCATTATGATGAGCCCGTTGCGTGCATAAAATCGGGCAGGGAGGCAATCAGAAAGAATGGTCAGATGTCTTCCAACTGTGACGTTGGCTTTACTGAGTGCTAGAACAACAAAGATAAGAGAGATCAAACCAGAAAGAATGGTCAGATGTCTTCCAACTGTGACGTTGGCCTTACTGAGTGCTAGAACAACAAAGACAAGAGAGATCATAAAATATCCGGTAAGAATAATAAGTAGGAAGATTGAACAAAAGGAAATCTTTAATTTTTTTACTGAAGCCATGGGGATCAACTCAAGTACCACAGATAACAATCGACAATTAAAAGCCTTGAGAAGAAAATGTCAAGTTCCATGACTAACCAACCCTCACCGCAATCTGAGGAGAAGATTCACGGAAACTAGAAATGACTTTGCAATTCAACACTATCTCTTTCTTTCGAAAAAAACAATATTCTAATGCGTAACTTTATCATGAATGAAGGCAAACTCTAACCATCTGGACACATTAAAGATTACAAAGACAAAACAGAAGCATGGCAAAATTATACAACGGAAAAACGGGGTCACTACCAAACTCTGACCTTGTACTTGTCTGATCTGTTGTTCGAAACTTACACGGGAGAGAAAAGGAGTGCTTGAGTTTCATCTGTGAGCCATCCAACCGTACTGCACTTTATATCGTATATTGAACCGCCCAACAAACTTCAAGAATTTAAGTAAATTTTCCAAGTTCCATCTTCTTCTTTATGGCTCTCTCACTATGAAAGATAAAAGAATCCAGTATTCCAGAAACCGTAAAAATACCTGTAAATAACAAAAGAAATGGATCGATGAAATGACACTCACCAGTGTTTGGCAAGTAGATATGAGTGAATATGAGAAATATTTTAAAAAAATACTCGTACAACGAAGTCCTCTTAACATGAATCAAGTAGCTCTATTACTTTAGCAACATGATAATAAAAAAAGCTCAAGTATAATGGAAAGATCAGGATGTGTCATTTGGAAACGATTTTAAATAGAATGGTGCTTTTTTTTAAAAAAAAGAAAAGAATGGTGCATGCATGTAACTAAGAGCAAAGAAAGCCACCCAACTCTAGTTGAAGTTTGCAAAGGTACTCAGATCTGTCATTGTAAGTGAATAACCTGGGATGGAAGAACAAAAGCTGCTTATTTGTGCAAACAGAGCGTGTTTGGTTCCTAATGGAGCTGGAAAGGATAGTTTCTTGTTATGTAACAAAAAAATCAACCTTAATTATATTTAATTTGAAAGATGATAGATACTAAATGCAATTTCACTATCATTTCTTGCTTTTACAACCAATGACAGAATATAACTCTTATATTTAATTTTCAAGTTTAAAGTTTTTTGGGTGGCTATTTAATTGATAATCCAAGATGTTGATCTCACTAATATGACAAACAATGAATGCAATTGTTTCAAGTAGGTCGTTTTTTACTTTTATTTAAAAATTGAAAAACAGCAAGAATACTTGTACATTTATGGAAAGACAAGACCTTTAATATTTTTTGTGTGAGACAGAAATCAGGAAATGGAGATCCCCGATTTCCGAACAAACGCCTTCAAATTTAGCCCCACCCGGAAAGACTTCCTTTTTGTCAGATCCCAAGAGTTACAAATTCCCCCTAAAGCAAAAAATTCACTAACCTTACAGCTTGGGTGAAGACAAGATGAACAAGCTTACTAGCCTCCAGAACATTCAAACTTCTAGACTCACTTACATGAGAATGGTTCACAAAATAAACTCCTGCGAAATTACACTCTACGTGAGCAACTTCCCCAAAACTACGAACAGGACGTGCAAATAGAACTCGCGTGAACAGAATGCACGTATAGGACTCACGTGTGAACAGGTCTTCCATTTCCAACTTCCATGTTCACCCAATTGAAACTTTTGTAGTTCACTACACACAAACACACGTTCCTAAAGCTTCTTTCTTTGATCTAGTCAACTCAGGTCTAAAACTGGTCAAATGTTCTTGTACACTTCTTTCAACAATCTGCAACTCTCACCACTTGTCTGAATCGTCTGGTTGCGCTAGATTCACTCCCTCGAATGCACTGTCAAGCCACAACATACAACTGCTACCCCAATATGACCAACCAGTATGACCACTCAATTTGGCCAGACTCAGCCTCCAGATGCACCACTCTGCCACTACATAAAGCTGCTAAACCAATATACCGACCAGTCATACCACCTTGTACACTATATACACCTTAGTCAAACTATAACACACCGGTAGACCGATCAGTAACATTAAATGGGATCACATAAGCCCATCAGTGAGGTAAAAAATTGTTAAAAACACAATGATAATAAAAGAAATATTTTATATCTTCTATATGGTAAAACCAAAAGAAGAGACTAAAACAATTCAAATTCAGATCTCATTTCAAGTTTTTGCAGACAAATGAACATGACAAAGTCCGCATATACAATATCCTTAAGAAAGAAACAAGCGAGAGAAATATGCTATTTCTAGAAATGAATAAAATAAATGTATAAGAAAATACTACCTCCAATAATTGCACAAACATTTGTCAGGAAGTGAAGAAATGGAATGTATTGTTCTGTGGAAGTCACCTGCATGAAAGATACAATTTTAGAGTTTTATTTTATGAATTAAGTTACATATTTCTCCCGGACCTGTATTCTATGAATACACAGTATGTACAAGTTGCAGATTTCTCCTGAATATACAGTTGTAAAATCACATGTTATTATATGTTCCAGCACTCCAAGGAGGGTTGTGGTTGCCTCTAAGGAGCTTCTCTTCCTTGTCCGCATCAACTGGGATAGTAAATCAATAACAGTGGAGGATGACGATGCAGTGGCAGAAAGAACAATTGCAGTTTTTTCTTGATTTCACTCTCGCAATTTGTGGACAACAAAAGGGTTTCTACATGAAGAAGAGTACAGGTTTCTTCCGGATATCTCCACCCCCTCCCACCTCTCTAGCTTTCTCTCTCCTCTACTTGCTATTTGAAAGATATGCTGGTGGACATTCTTCAAGGATGATGGTGGTGGTGGCTGGAAAGATCTGATTGGAGAAGTTGACAAATAATAGAGGAGGAAGATGCTTGAAGGTTATGCTGCCATGTGCTGGTAGACTTTCTTCAAGGATGATGTTGGTGATGGCTGGCAAGATCTAATTGGAGAAGTTGGCAGATCATACAAGAAGATGTTTGAGGGTTATGCTGCTACCATCACAAGGTGGTGATGGTGGCTATTATTTACTTCAATCCATCATTAAAACCTGTGCTCTTATATCATGCAGAAGTAGAGAATGGAATGAGAATATATTGTGATAAAAGGGTACAATTACTTGACCTGAAAGTAGTTTATTATTTAACAAAGATAATAAGTATACATCAAGGATCCATTTATTCTGATTACACCTTTATAAACAGATCTATAGATAACACTTGAGTTTCTTTCATGAGCTAAAAGATCCCATAGGAAAACACATTCTTACCTTGATTGGATAAAGATCATAATATAAAAAAACTCCAGGAACATACTGCAAGCGACCGGAATTATCAACCTTTAAATGTTCTGTTACAGAGAACTAAAGAAAACAACCAATGAATTTAAAGCTACATTTGCATGTAGGTCAGGGGCAATGGAGTTGCAATTTTCCACCTGATTTGTGTAGATTGTATGCCCACTAATGTCCGTACAAACTGTAGGCACCATCTGAAAACAAGAAATCAGGAGGAACTTGTCATTTCTTTAAGACACTATATTTGTTGTTCTGGTGATATATAATCAAGAAAATCATAAGAACCCAAGAGTAACATATACGATTTAGTAATATATAATTCTTTAGTGGCGAGCATATTCTTCAACAGGGGTTGCAAAATGTTTTCTAAAGGATCCAAAGAAGTGAGAATAGTAACAACGTTATGACTGACCTTAATGAAGTACTGATACATTCCTTGTGATGTATCTTGGACCCACTTGACCCTGCAATATTTCATGTCAATTGAACCATTGTAATGTTTGAAGCAATAGAAAAAAATACCAAAATGATACATTGAAAAGTAGACTAAGTTATGAAGAATACCCATCAAGAGGATTAACAACACCTGGATGATAATCTCCGAAAGCTAATCTATTAATTGTGTGACTTATCTGGTGCACCAAAATTGAATAAAATTATTAAATATAATGTATGATATTAAGACAATAACTGCTAAATGGTAAATGGACACAGCAAAGTCACTTTTCATGTTTTAGCAAAAGAACCTATCACAAAAGTGAAACATTGTGTTTCTTCTCTATTAAGCAAAGCCAAAATATAAAAAAGGAATCATGTCTGGACCTTACATTAAAGCTGTCCTTTTGAAATGCAAACAAGTCATGCACATGCATGTTTGATTGTTGGAAGCTCTTCCCAGGGGCAAAATGAAAATTCCCACCAACTTTATTGACTTCCAGGAAACCATATATATTGCATCCTTCGCCTTCTTCACTTTTAATATTCTGAAGGAAGCCTTCTCTCTTGCACTGGAATATAGTACAAGAGGTTAGGAGCAGAAAAGACAACATTGAGATATTTGGTCGATAATTTGATAAATAGCAGTGGCTGCTGACAATTTGTATTACACACTACGAACAAATAACCCCAGGAATGAAACAACTTATACAAACAAAATAAATTGGCTTAGGTTTGAGAGCAAGAAAAAATTCAGTTGTGAAAAAAGTGAGTTCAATGCTCAACCTCAATATTACAAATTTAAAATTGCATTTATTAGACCTGGAAATACGGTGTTTGTGCCAAGAAACCAAAGAAAATGAACATATGTAGTCATAAGAAAACCAACGAAAAATAAGTGTGATTTTAGTTTCCATTTGAGTCCAAGGCGTTTTTCATGTGTGGATGGGAAGATAAATATTGTACGCTAATATTCTCTCATGATAGATAGAAAAAGAAAAGAATTTTCACTTGATGGATAGAAAAAGAAAATAATAAATTCAGGTTTTTGCTAGAATCCAAAGGAATTTAGATCTATGTAGACAACACAAACATTGTAATTTTGGACCTACGTATTTATAAAAAGGAAAATATTGTCCTTCTCATTGATTTTCTTAGGTTTCCAAATGGACAAAACTCCCCTAAAATCAGGAATGGGAAACTCATTCATCATGATTCATTTTTCAATGTCAGTTGGATGATATTTCTCAAGATAAGAAGGTGTCATGACATTGATACCTACTAAGTGTAAGCTATGTCATTTTTAATAATATTTTTTCATAATATTTCTCTTACTGTGTGTGAGTATGTTGTGTGCGTGTGCACAAGCACATGCACGAGCGTGTGTATGTACGTATTGAATGTTCCTCCTCCATTCTTCCAACAGTGATTTTTCTTTCAATTCATCCTCTTGTGTTGTGAACCAAGCATACTTAACTATGGTAGGATTGGGCAAAGAAGAAGCACAAGTCAAAGATAAATAACACAACATCAAAACATTAAATAAATACAATAATAACAATCTAGGCCATAATCCCACTATGTGAAGTCACCCAATCAAAACATTAAATGAATATGATATAAAGATCCAGGCAAGTGGATGTAAGAGTATGGAAAAGTGAACCACATCAGAGAAAGGTGAGGATGTGCTACAGACAGTGTAGAGGTCTGTTGAACTTGAGAAGCTCATCAGAAAAGCCACCAGGTGTCTAAAAATCACCAAAGGAGGCTGCCAAAGTTCCAGAAATTGCCAAAGGAAGCAAAAGAGATCTAGAAATCGTCAGAGGATGCCACTGGATGTCTGGAGTATGGATGTCCCTAGAGGAGCTTGCCTGAAGTAGAAGGGGTCGATCTTTGTAGAATTGGGTAGTATGGGGAGGGTTGTTCCTGCCCTAACTGTCCCTTAAACCCACGAAGCTCTTCTAGTTAGGAAACAGTTATTCAAGTCAAAAATCTGGATGAGTTGGATCACTAGTAGACAACATCTTAAAAAAATTAAGGTTTTATAATAAAGTACCTGGTCAATGAGGTCAGGATTTGATAACCCCCAGCCTTTCTTTCTATATGCTTCACGGACATCTTCACAGGAATTGCAACAATCTTCATCAGACTGTGAATTTGACAGACAATAGATATTGGTCAAGCTCTAAGTTACATAGATCTGCAACCTAAGAAAATGCTAGCATATAACTATAGTAGAAATCTAGATAATATTGTAGAGAACACATATAAGTAACAAAGTTAATGTGAGAAACATAGTAGATATGGAGCCTATTCAATTCCAGATATGTATGAGAAAATAAAAGCTTGTTTAGTGATTTCATCTAGAATCGTTACAGGACATAAAGAAAGAACTAGAAAAAACAAAAAAAAAGTGATGCATTTTAAAAAGATCCAACAAAAGAGACATGAAAAAAAAATGTTGTTTAGTGAAGGAAAAATTATTTCAGATGATCTGCAATAAAAAATCACATTCACACCATCTAGAATCATCATAAAACATAAAATAACTGGACCAAAAAATGATGTATTTGGAAAAAAAACACACATACAACAAAAAAGAGATGTGCAATCTGTATCTATGCATAAAAGTCACTAGAGTTATTTCTCCCTTTTCATTGTCACTTTTGCCCTTGTATGGCATATCAATTACATCACATCATATAATATGCACCAAAACCTTTTAACCTATACCAATGTTATTTTTACAAATTTGCCCAAGTTGCCTTTATGAATTATTATCACAAATTCACTTATGTTACTTTTATAAATTATTACCATAGATTTGTTTATGTTATTTCTATCAATTTTTCCATATTACTTTTACAAGCATTGTCAGTTATCCATATTCTAGAATATCAAGTTCTTTGGGACCCTCTTTTTTAACATTTACAACATCATGTTCTTAACACTTCAAATAAAAGTATCATATTTATGAGAAACATACCGTTGCTGCCCCATAGCAGGAACCACAATATGTCTCATTGTGTTCAAGCCTCCCACCATGACTTTGTAAAGGTTTTTCAATCTGTTGGTAAAAAAAACTCAAAATAAAATAATTAAGGGATGTAGAAAAACACAAACAAAAATAAAAGTGAACATCAGTGTTTGGCAAGTGCATTGAAATGACATGCAGGAAAACATGGAAAAACAAAGAATTACTAAATTGTCACCAATTGCGGCCCTTTACAAAGACAAATACCTGGAATATTAATATTTTTATAGCTTCAGTCTCTTTCTGAATACTGCCAAATGAATAACAGTCATAGATATATAACCACCTATACTCCTGAATCCAAATGACTTGCAATAACCTTATTGTGATATCTTCAGGGTTGATAAGGCATGCTACATGAATTACCACATGAAAAGTCCTGGTGCAGTAGTCTTCTAACTTATTATATTTCACATTTTTTACACAAGATAAACAAACAAACTTTCACAGAAAAATCATTGATTTGACTGACACTTTACATTACTGTTTCTTACATTGGAAGTTTAGACGCCATGACTATTCTTTTTATTAATGTTTATGATATGAATGCATCTATTACAAAATGAATATGTTTTTCTTTGAACAATTTGAAAAGGATAATAAAGTAATGACAAATCTTGGCACAATGGTAAGATTAATCCATTGTAACCAGAAGATGATGAGTACAATTCTTTTTTTTTTCTTTTTTTTTTCCGTGAGTACAAATCTTAGTCAACAGCATTTCTATGTATAGGAGTAGGGCCACATGCAATTGAACCCACTCCAGCCCCTACCTTAGTGGAAACTCCACACACTGGGTTTGCCCTTTTTAATTTGAAAAGGATAGTAAGATGGTAGCTTAAACTTTAAAGTAGGATAACAATTTATGTAAAGTAACATTTTGTAGGGTACCTCATGTTTGGTAATAGAAATGTAATTATGTATCAACAACATCTTACTGGTTATTTCTACCAGCTTTTGGTTTAATGTAACTTCACAATTCATATAAATAATTGGGCTCCATTCAAGCTATATCACCTTGTCAAAATAAAAAAATAAAACAAACAGCAGTTGAAGTTTTGATTTGATGAATACTATTTCTTAAATAATACACAATAATTATAATTTAGAATTTTAGGAATTTTCTGTCGGACTATGAGTCAGGATATTTGCACAAATGTTAACACAAAAAGCTAAGCTACTCGCCTAGTCTAAAAGTTGGCAAGGCATAACAACTGTCCATGTCATAACTAATAAACAGAATTCCATATGATTTATACCTTCACTATATTGTCGTTTAAGTTATATTATTAATAAGTTGTTTAATGATATATTAATAAAGATTACTACACCAACTATGTGACTAAATAATTATTTTATGTGGTACAACAATAATTAATGCCTTAATCCAACTATGAAGCCTTTTCCTGCATTTATTTCTATCCATAATGAAACTCCATTAAAATATATTCTTAAAATCTTTTTCCGCTATTTCTGACCAAGTTGTTTTTGGTTTTTCACTATTTATTTTAATTTCACTTAAAATATTAATTAAATCTACTTTCCCTGCAGGTGCATTTAAGACCTTTGTGGATATAACCACTTAAGATGATTTTCTCTAATTTTATTCTCAATTGGTGCAACTCCTACTCTATTTCAAATGAAATTAGTTTTTAACTTCTCTTATTGTATTACCCATCACTCACCCATCTTAAGATTCAGATCTCTCCTATACTAACTTCATGCACATACTTATGTCTAACAGCCCAACATTCTATGTTGCAAAGTATAGCCAGTGAATCACACAAAAATTATCAAAAAGTGTGGCTTTAAAGCACATTAAAAGCATGCTCTTCTAAGATTTCATTCTTGTACATGTATAAGCTTTTCAAGGAAAACAAAAGCTTATGGAGATTGCAATCATGCAAAATGATCTATATGTTTGTAAGCAAATTAATAAAAATTATAGAAGCTCAAGGATAACATTAATTAACAAATTATGATAATAATTTAATTCACCTTGCTGGAACCAATTACATCCTGTCTTGTTTCAATTATATTGCCATGAACATCTAGCCTTCTCTTGATTATATCATGTTTCTGCAAATAATAATAATTAGAAGCATTAATACATCACAACTTGCTCAAACTATTAATATTCACAACTAAGAATTTGTGAGCTGCATATTAATAAATAAAAGCCCAAAGTAATTATATAAGGCATCCTATACATACTACATCAAGATGTTGCTCTCCACTGATGTCCATGGCATCAAGACTAAGAATCGAACATGAAAGGGCAGGGAAAGTGACATCAAACTGCACTTCAACGATAAGAATGATATAAGTATTAATGATATGAAAATGAATTGAGAACATATTCAACATAGAAGTGGACATTAGCACATAAATATTATATCTTTATTCCTCATATTTATCTAGTTTTGTTTATAACTAAATTCTAGAAAAACTTTTCTATATTTTTTTCTTGGAAAACTGAGAATTTGAGAAGAATTACGTGGAAAGTTTTGAAATATGGATGGAAATTTGTTTAATTGAATGCAAACCCGTTGCTTGCAATTACTTGAATATGAAGAAATATATTAAACAACATTTACAGAAAGATCGTAATCTTGGATGCATGGGTGCCTACAGGACACCCAACTGCACTTTGGGTGTCATGTAGATCTCTGTAATATGGAAATCATGATGTAGAATGATCCACAAGGATATAATTCCGCAATCACCTGATTTGTATAATGAAAATTGTGATTTGAATTCAGATATGTTTCTGACAAGAGAGAATAAGAGATAATTTTTAGCTCTTATGTTCCTCCCAAATCTATAAATAGATCTTTAGTGTATAATTTATAGATTAGTATCTGTGCTTCATCCCAGGAAAGATGTATTTGAGTTTGGCCTTTTCTTCTCCTGTAGTGTAAATCTCAAAGGGATTCTCCTCTGTAATTTTTGGATCTTATTAATTAAACTTGATTTTCACTTTAACGTCTTCCATTTATGATTTGACCCATGCGTTATTAGTTTCTTGAATTATGTGCAACTAACTCTGACTTATAGTTAATGGGAACAAATTAGACCAAATTATCTTTAAGATTGAAAAATCAATTTCAATATCTAAAGCTTCAGAGTTTGACTCAGAAGGCATTTAAAAATACTTCAAAGGATGGCATTTTTACATAGGGCAAAGTAATCTGCTCATCAAAGAAGAGGTTGTGTAAGGCACAGCTTGGATTACAGAATTTAGGTAGATCCTTGTTCTTGCTCCACTGATTCCATGGACACTCTTGTACAAACAACAAAATAAGGAGCTGCTCCTTTTTTGATTACACAAAATTCACGGAGCAATGTATATTAATAAAAAGTTGAAGTTGTTGAAGTGAAAATTCTATCCCTTGCTAAATATGAATATTACAAAAAAACATAATGAATATTATAGAAATTGACATTATGTGAAAAATGAAATCATTCTTTCCCATCCACCACTGTGAGTAATCCGAGAGAAAAGGAAAGAGGATTGGAAGTAGAAAAAAAGACGTTTCTCTCTCTCTCTCATTTGTAATATGGCTTGTGATGGAATGGGTGTCCTGCAATTTTCACTTAGGAGTGAGCTTGAAGAATCAGAAGATGCCAAACCAACAAACTTTCAAGAAGATGGAACTGGTATGGTAAATGTGGAATTTGAAGTAGGAGAGAGTGGACTACAATTGAAAAGTTGGAGTTGGATTCATTATATCCAAGCCATGCCTAAGAGTTAAGTTTACATGCTAGTTAATGTAAACATATGGCTTTTAAAAAGAAAACGTCAATGGTAAACCAAGAGTGTTATTACCGTGTATAAAACATTTTGGAAGAATCTTCTAGTTGCGAAAAAGTGTATATTGTCTTGGAAGGGAGGAATGGTTTTTTCCTATTTAAGTTCTGTCTTCTTTTTCCTTTTCCCCAAAGATGGTATTATATTCGTTTTTAGTATTAATGAAAAATATTTTAATCTTCAAAAAAACTAGATGGAAAATAAAGAATATCGTTACATTGATGCGGAAGGTCTCCCCTCTTGAGGTATCAACTACAAGCTTGGTTTCAATAACAGGATGAAGAAACAATCCTGCATCCAATAAAGTTAGAATTAGGACTAAAGTAAAGATAGAGATGCACAATTACTTTTGTCACACGAAACTTGTCTATTTGTAAAAAGAAACATATTTTACGTTAACAAACCAAAAAACATCTTATGTAATGCTGCAGCTAGTTGGGTTTTTCAATTGCCAAAACCAGGCGTAAACTAAACGACTAACAGAATCTAACATTATTTTCGATATTGGACCAGGAAAACCCAAACCGAAAATGAATGAAAGACAGCTAAAATCGACAGAATTGCCGAAGATGTGCATTTGGCTCGACTTTGGCTTGTTTTCGGTTCACAATGTCGTATCAACAAACCTTAAAATGAATTTTGTCAATCCAATTGGAGTAGAGTCTTCAATAGCACATGTTTTAAGTTAATCCATCCAACAAAACCAACTGCCCTCCCACAAAAAGAAAACGAAAAAAGAGATCCATACTTCAACCAACCAAGTGCAATCCAAAATCCAGCCCCCAAAAGTTTTTCCCTCGAAAATTTTCCATACTTCAACAACCCCTTACATGTAAGACCTATTGCTCATGCAATTTGGGATCCTCATTTTGGTCAACCCGCAGTAGAGGCTTTTACTCGAAGGGGTGCTCTAGGACCAGTGAATATCACTTATTCCGGTGTTTATCAGTGGTGGTATACAATTGGATTACGCACCAATGAGAATTACAAATTTCTGACCCAATTTTGCCCACCCAATTTTCAAAAATAAGATTTATAATTTTATAGAAATCAAAAGAAAAAAACACAGTTTTGTCAATTTGATCCAAAAAAAGTGGTGAATTCTATCGGTCGGGTCTTGGGACATTCCCTGCTCTATCCGTGGGGACTGGGGACATATTCCCTGCTCTATCTGGTCTTGTTGGGAACTCGGGAAAGGGAATTAGGTGGATTAATAAAGAGAAGAGTAAGCTGTTCTTGGGTGCAGCCTGCGGTAATAGGGCATCTTTTTGTCAAGCTATGGGGATGCAAGAAAGCTAACTTCCAGTCATCAATTTAGCTTTTCCACTATCCACGAACCATGTGAGAAGCAGGCTGACGGAGTCAGCTGGTAGACAAGATAAGAGAGAGAGGGGTATTGATGGTGGCAGGGACACTTGCATAATTTCATCATTTCGCGCTCATTACTAAACTTGTTGAAGAGATGAAATAGAAAAGAAAAAGGACACCGGGTACCAGATGCGACGAAGCACACAAACACAACTGAGAAAGAGTAGTAGAACGCACTGAGCTCCGAGACGAAGAGTAAGAACATCACAACAGACGACGCGATGGTGATGATCCCGCCGGAAAGCGTCCTCTTGTAGAAATCCTCGTTTATCTTCGGGTACGCGTCCAGATTCTTCAGCTTCGCGCACACGCCCTCCATCGGAAACCGGCACGGATATCTGCAGAACGGCAGTAGAGGAAGAAGAAATTCTCGCTCCGTTTTTGAAGCCGCCCCTTTTCGCACGGACCGGGCTGCATCGACACACCCCAGTGCCGTTAAAAAGTTTAATTTAACGTTGATCGGTAAAATATTAATTTTTCGTGTTATTTTATTTATATTTTTATCATATTATCATATGATTTAATGAATACTACAATTTATTACTGAAAATATTATAAAACTAAGTTAAAACCTATTTTATGACGTTTATTTGGATAATAATCATGTCATGTCCATTATATAAATTTTTACATAATTTAAAAGCATTTTAGATGACTAATGTCATGTAATTATCGTACAACTTGTCATATCAAAAAGTACAGATGATAGAAGTTCTCAACAGAATGCTTATAAATGATGATTGGATTGAATTTTATGATTTTTTAAAAATTACATGATTTAAGATGAAAAAATGATGATAATTTTTTTAAAAAAATTGTGATGAATAATGAATAGTATTTAATCTAATAATGTGATGATAGTGTTTTTTAAATTTGTGATAAATAATGAATAAAATAATAAATAATATTTAATATATTAATGTAATAATTATATTTTTTGAAAAATGTGATGATAGTTCTTTTTAAGAATTATTATATCTAATAAATAGTAAATAACGTAAAAAAATTTTAACAAATGATAATGTAAAATGCTATAATATATAATGAAAAATATAATTAGGGAAAAATGGCTCTGTAGGTGCCTACAAAAGCTATAGGCACCTGTTAGATTAATGTTTAATGATGGTTGAATCAAGAGAGAGTGTGTCTGAAAAAAAACTCCTGCCGATGACACCTGTGAGATTTGCGATTTGTGATTCTTTTTCGTTACCTGCGAGATTTAACACAAAAACTTTACAAAAAATGATCTGCGAGATTTGCGATTCATTTTCACATATGAGATTTGTGATTCCTTTTCGTCACCTAGAATTTGCGATTCCTTTTTCCTCAATCAAAGTTATCTGTGATTCGTCGTCTCCCTAGAGTCCCCTTGTCTTCCTCTCGATCTTTTTAAAGTTATCGAATGGAATACGAAAGAACATCAGTTAGCGTTGGATCTACCAACGAGTTACACGTGTGCTTTCATGTTATTAAAAGTTGATTTATTAAGTGCATTGATTATACTTTCATTTAACATGAATGAACATTTATTAGGGGAAAAATGTTTGCAAATTTATTAGGAAAAAAGTTAGTTAGACTAACGAACTATTAATTACATTAAATATTTCATTTAATAGTACAAAGTAAAATATGTTTAATTTGAAATGTTACCTTTAATTATCAACCACTCTGTAAAGAAAAGACGGATGTAAAAGTAAATAGATAATTACAGAAGTTAACATTTACGGAGTGGTTGATAATTACAAAGTGGTTGATAACTTTAATTAAATGTTACAACGTTAACTTTACAGAGTGGTTGGTAATTTCAAAATCTCACTCCTTTATTGTTACACTTTTAATTAAAGAATCAATCATTCTCGAATTGTCAAAAGTTATTGGATGATAAATAGCAAGTATAATGGTTCGAACAGGACTATTCTGAAATGTAAAGACTTGATGACCTAGAGTTCAATATTACAATGGAAGGGTCGGCTAGCCATCCTAATGGAGAAGAAGGAAGTCCACACCATGCCATGAAATTTTCTTCGGAGGATGATTCATATAATTTTTATAATGCATATGTAATAAAGAAAGGTTTTGCTGTTAGAAAAAGTTGGTTCAGAAAATCAAAAGCCAATGGAGAATTAATAGCACGTAATTTTGTTTGTTATAAAAAAGGACATAAGGACATGAATGACAAACGTTGCTCGGGAAGTGATATGGGCAGACAACGAGACATCCGGGAGGGTTGTGCTACAAGGTTTTATGTGGTGCGTAATGAATTAAATGTGTAGGTTTTTGAAAAATTTGTTAAGAAATATAATCATGTTTTTGCATCATCTGCAAAATCGAAGATGTTAAAATCTCATAAAAAAATATCATCTGTATCAAAAGGATTACTGAATACCCTCTCAGAATGTGGTATTCAACCTTCCAAAGCGGCAAATGTTCTTTCAAATATGTCACAGCAAAATATTAGTCTTGATCAAGTTATTCACCTTAACAAGACTAGGCAAAAGAATAATATGGACAAGGAATGTATGACGGTAGTACAGTATTTTCAGTAACAAAGTCATAAGAATTCAAATTATTTCTTCTATTTTGAATTAGATGAAGAACATACAATCAGAAGTGTCTTTTGGGCTGATGGAAGGGCTCGTGAAGCATATATGAAGTTTGGAGATGTAGTTGTTTTTGACACCACTTATAGGACTAATAATTTCAACATGCCTTTTACACCATTTACTGAAGTAAATCATCACAAGCAGTCCACATTGTTTAGGTGTGCTTTACTAGTAGATGAGATAAAAGAAACATTTCACTAGTTGTTTCGTACATTTTAAACTTGCATGTATGGCAAGAATTCAAAGGCCATTATTACAGATGAAGATCATGTAATGTGTGCAATTATTCTTGAAGTTTTTTCAGATTCTGTACATCGTTATTGTTCTTGGCATATTGGCCGAAATGCCATTGGTCATGTCCCATAAATGCGCATTGATGTCAACTTCAAGGTTGATTACAATAAATGTATATATGGTGCAAGGACTTCTGAAGAGTTTGAAAAGGAGTGTGAATTATTGATAGTTAAATATCCAACATTGCATAGTAACTCTTGGTTGAATTACATGTATACCATTTGAGAGCATTGGGTTCCATGCTATATGAAAGATATATTTATGGCAAGCACGACCACAAGTCAAAGGTCTGATAAATTCATTTTTTAATGAGTATGTGCATTCTCATACTCTTTTTTCAGAATTTGTTTTCCAATATGATAGAGCATTGAAAGCAAGACATCAACGCGAGGAACATAAAAACTTAATTACTTTGACAACAAAGCCGATACTTTTGTTCACCACCTCAATTGAAATTTAGGTTGCTGCAAGTTATACAAGGAAGATTTTTTTCGTATTCCAAGATGAAATGAGAAAATGATTGACATATCTTAATAAAAAAATAAGCAAAGTAGGTGGAATATTGTTTTGAAGTTTGGAATCCAATGATGTTAAGAAAACCTAAAATAGTCAGTTTAAATATGGAGACCAATTATGATGTATGCTGTTCATGTAAGAAATTTAAAAATAAAGGTCTTCTTTGTCATCATATCTTTTCTGTATTATAGAAGAAACAGATCACCCACGTACCAACCATAGTAGCACTATTGATAGACCACCAGATCATATTGACAAGTATGTTTATTATATTCATCAAAGAATTTTATTTCCATAATTAATGTTGATGAAACATCTTTTTGTATTTGTCACAGGTTTACTCCTTTCATGAGATGAAACTTATGGTCTAGTGCATTCAAATTGGTGGACACTGCTTTCACTTCAACAGAATAATACGCACTAGTGAAATCAACTTTTGATGATTTGTTGAAGAGAACCGGTGGATTAAGTGTACAATGTACACAAGATGATCAAAGTGAAAATAACCCCACCACAATTGATTTACCAACTAGTTTTGTGGTGAATGACCCATCTACATCAAGAAAAATCAAAGGAAGACCTGCCCATTCTCAACGGCTAAAAGCTTCTATTGAAGAAATTAATACCCAAAAGAAGAGAATGATGTGTCATGGGTGTAGGGAACTAGATCATTACATAACTACTTGCTCCAATGCAGGTACTCGTCAATAAAACAAGGAAGATGATGCCTGAAGAGGAGTATGACACAAGGAAGCTTACATTACAAATAAACTGATGTAATTGTTTTAGTGAGATATATGCCGATGTAACTGTTTTAGTCAAATAAACTGATGTAATATATTGAAATATTGAAATTCGTTCAGGTCAGGACTTGTGTTTGGTGACATATATCTTTTTAATATATATGTTTAGTTTTGTAGTCATAAAAAATGTGGAGATTGTTAAAAATAATGTTCTTTGATTAATTATCCTTACTGTTTTGATGAAGAATTTATTGTTAACGTTTTATAACAAAACTTATTGTTATCATTTAAGTATATTTAGTGCACACAGATTCACATAAAGCTTCAAGAGTAACTTTGCTATCATTGTAGAAAACTGTCTAAGTGGTTTTTCAATGTTAAAATAAAGCGGAAGTACCATAAAAATAAAGTAGCGATAGACGAAAATACCATATATAAGCGGTAGTTCTGTGACTTTACCTTACAATTAGGTGAAAGTACCGTCAATTGAATTATTTAGGTGGTTTTGATTTTCAAATATTTTAATATTGATTTAAAAGGGACAGTGATTAAATATTATGTCATATATGTAAGTGATATAATTTTTTAAGATTAGGTATTTAACATTTAAATAATATTGGAAAGAATTGAAAAGGGAGACTTTACTCTACACGAAATCATAAAGTAAAGACGTTAAGTTGACGGTTATACTGTACAACACATATGTCTAACTTAAAAAGTCACGTGTGAATGTTAAAACGCCGGTCTTTTAATACAATTGTCCGGTCTTTTAACATAAAACGTCAATTCTCTCATCACGTGTAAACGTAAAATTTCACGTGACATTCTACTATGATTTTTCATGAATTATATTCATATGTAACAGTTATTTACCTAACTATACTCCTTCGAATATTAAGTTGACGGCCATACTGTACAATGCACGCGCCTAACTTAAAAAGTCACATGTGAATGTTAAAATGCCGGTCTTTTAATACATTCGTCCAGTCTTTTAACATAAAATGTCAATTCTCTCATCACGTGTGAACTTAAAATTTCACATGTCATTCTACCATGATTTTTCATGAACTATATTCATATGTAACAGTTATTTACATAACTATACTCCTTCGAATATTAAGTTGATGGTCATACTGTACAATGCACACGCTTAACTTAAAAAGTTACGTGTGAATATTAAAACACCGATTTTTTAATATAATCGTCTAGTCTTTTAACATAAAACACCGATTCTCTCATCACATGTGAATTTAAAATTTCACGTGTCATTCTACCATGATTTTTCACAAACTATATTCATATGTAACGGTTATTTACCTAACTATACCCTTTCGAATATTAAGTTGACGGCCATACTATACAACGCATGCGCCTAACTTAAAAAGTCACGTGTGAATGTTAAAATGCCGGTCTTTTAATACAATTGTCTGATCTTTTAACATAAAACGCCGATTCTCTCATCACGTGTGAACATAAAATTTCACGTGACATTTTACCGTGATTTTTCACAAACTATATTCATATGTAACAATTATTTACCTAACTATACCCCTTCGAATATTAAGTTAACAGTCATATTGTACAACGCACGTGCCTAACTTAAAATGTCATGTGTGAATGTTAAAACGCCGGTCTTTTAGTACAATTGTCCGGTCTTTTAACATAAAACACTGATTCTCTCATCACGTGTGAACATAAAATTTCACGTGATATTCTATCATGATTTTTCATGAACTATATTCATATGTAACAATTATTTACCTAACTATACCCCTTCGAATATTAAGTTGACGGCCATACTATACAACGCACACACCTAACTTAAAAAGTCACTTGTGAATGTTAAAACGCCAGTCTTTTAATACAATCGTCCGGTCTTTTAACATACAGTGCCGGTTTTTTAATACAATCGTCCAATCTTTCAAATAAGTGGTGGTATTGAATAGCAAATATCTTTATGGTAAAATCCGATTATAAAAATCTGACAACTTTAACCCTCAATCTCTAAGCATATATAAAGCTTAAATTTGTAATGCTCTGTGTCCTAGTCTTCTTGAGCAAGAGCAACTGTGTCGTGCGTCACTTGGAGAAGAAGCTTCATTGTCAGTAACGTAGCAATGGCACGCGGGAAGAAGAACATTCAAGTTCCATCGATACTCCCGCATACATGGCAAGTCAAAATCGACAAGGTCGACAAAGAGATAGAGCTATTGAAGTCGAGGTATGACTTCTCTGTCGACGTCTTTGAAGTTGTTGCAGAGGAGGTCAACATTGTAAAAATAGAGAACATGCGACTACGATTACGGTTGGAAGGAGAAAAACTACACGATATCAAACGTGCTAAGCGAAATGTGTTAAAATCATTTGGTGATTCCATGACACCATTCAGTACATTTGAAATAGGAGAGTGTTCTAGAGCTGCTGAAAGGAGACATAAGAAGCCTGCTCCAAAGCCTAAGAACACTACACCCATCTGTCCACAACCGTCAACTTCAGAACAGTTGAGCCCTAAAAGTAGGGTGGAGGAAGCTGCAAAACATCAAATTTCAGCTTTAATGGAAGAACATTACAGTCCTCCAAGAATCTCAACTGAACAACGCATACAAGAATCTCTTGATTTTCAAGCTGAAGAGGAGCATGTAAATCAACAACAAGAGACTTCAAATGTGCAGAATGAAGATAAGTTGAGATTTGTTGTATATCAGTCACAGACAGAGAATGTTGAAGATTTTTCAAGCACTTCTCATTCATTTCCTGAGGAAAGTATGATAGTAGAAAATCTATATTTTAGAAATCAGGAATGTCTGGACAATTATAATAAAATTTTGAATTATGAGATACTGTACGAAAGATCAGTAAATTTCAAAGATTTACAAGAGATTAAAGATCTCTTAAACTTTCAAGGTCTGCTAGATATTATACCAACAAACTATAAGTTAGATGTATTCAAAGAAGTCATTGCTGCATTCTATGCTAACTTACATGTTGAGGATGGTAGATTATTTACCAACATAAATAAGACTGTTTTTGAAATCACTCATCAGTTGGTATATGATACTCTTAAATTGACAAATGAGGGTGTACAATTAGCTAGAACATCTTTGAACTTGTTAGATTGGAACATTAGTTTGATAGCAAAAACCCCTTATTCACATGGCAGATTACAGTATCTTGAACATCTTAATGGAAAAGCTAAATTTATAGCCAAAATTCTGCAAACACAGATTTTTCAGAAGAAAAGGTATGGTGAACATATTGAGAGAATTTGTTTATATGCTACATATGTTGTGATGTAAAAAATAAAACTGAATTGGTGCACACTATTTTTGGATTCCATACAGCAGAGACATTCAAAATTATTTTATGGAATCAGTCTTGTGAAGTTGATATTGAGGACAGGATATGATGTCAATCAGTGGCCCGAAAAATCCTTCAAGACAAGATCTTTTATAGTGGCTGAATATAAGAAATTCATTTCTAATGCACCAATTACAGACATACAGTAACAATCAACAAGTGAATAGGCACATACGTCGACTAGACAAGATTTGTTATCTCTTACAGAGATTGCGTATATTACACAATTAGGAGAATAAATTAGTCGACAAATTTCAGAAACTATAATCAGTACTGTTCAAAATCGGAGGAGAAATCAAGGATAACTTGTACTTTTCTAATTTCTTGTTGAATTGTAATGCTAAGCGATTGGAACATTTGTTTGTATAAGTGATTGAATTGTAATTCAAGGGTTTTTTTATCTTATTTAGCTTTTCAGTGAAAGGTGGATTTATTAATTTTATCTGTCTGAATGCTTACAATTATTCTCTAACCCTAATACTTTGTTGAATAATGACAACAAAGGGGACATATAGTTCAAAATTAAAACACTACATAAGTACACTTAAAATAATAGATAATTACACTTAACATTCTTAACTTTAGGTGTTTTAAGAACGTGAAAAAGTAAAATACAACATCAAATTAATTGAAATTTGAAAATTGAAAAGAAAAATAATAGATAATTATAACATCAAATTAATTTGGTGATCATCAAAAAGGGGGACATTGTCGAGTATTATGTATTGATAATGAATGCTTAATTAATATGTAAACATGGTGTGATGGTAATTTAAAAGTCGTAATTATATTTGCTAATTATCTATTTACTTATTACTTGAACATAACTGAAAATATTATTTAAGTTAATGCTAAATTATTTAACACTATACCCATTCGATCTAGGTTAAGTGTTTTTAATTATTTAATTTTAATTCAAATCAAATTAATTTTTAAAAAAATCCACCCTAATATTTTAAGTTAGTAGATTAAATATGTTTAATATTTAGAACATTTCGGAGAATTAATGCGAATGGATATAATTACTTAAATAAGTGCTACATATGAATATAGTTCATGAAATATCCCAGTAGAATGTTACATGAAATTTGAAGTTCGCACGTGATTAGAGAATCAGAGTTTTATATTAAACGATCGGACGATTGTATTAAAAGACTGGCGTTTTAATATTCACACGTGACTTTTTAAGTTAGGCGCGTGCGTTCTAAAGTGCACGTGGTGTATGAATAGTACTTAGGCATTTTAAAGGTATGTCTCTGAGACTATTATGTTTTAATGATGAATGCTTAATTAATGTTTAATCATGATGTGATGGTAATTTAACAGTCGTAATTATATTTGCTAATTATCTATTTACTTATTACTTGAACATAACTGGAAATATTATTTAAATTAATGCTAAATTATTTAAAACTATACCCATTCGATCCAGGTTAAGTGTTTTTAATTATTTAATCAAAATATTTTTTAATTCAAATCGAATTAATTTTAAAAAAAATCCACCATAATATTTTAAGTTAGTAGATTAAATATGTTCAATATTTAGAACAGTTCGGCATGATATTGGAATGAGTATAGTTACTTAAATAAGTATTAGATATGAATATAGTTCATGAAAAATCACAGTAGAATGTCATGTGAAATTTTAAGTTCACACGTGATGAGAGAATCGACGTTTTATGTTAAAAGATCAGATGATTGTATTAAAAGACCGGCATTTTAACATTAACACGTGACTTTCTAAGTTGGGCGTGTACTTTAGAATGCACGCGCCTAACTTAAAAAGTCACATGTTAATGTTAAAACGTCGGTCTTTTAATACAATAATCCGGTCTTTTAACATAAAATACTGATTCTCTCATCACATGTGAACTTAAAATTTTACATGACATTCTACTATGATTTTTCACACGTGATGAGAGAATCGGTATTTTGTATTAAAAGACCAGACGATTGTATTAAAAGACCGGTGGTTTAACATTAACATGTCCATTTCTAAGTTGGCCGCATAAAGTTAACATCTTTACTTTACGGTTTCGCGTAGAGTAAAGTCTTCCTTTTCAAATCTCTTTTAAATATATGACATAAATCACTTATTTGAAAATCGTAAATACCTTATTTTACTTAAATATATGACATAATATTTAATGAAAATCTCTTTTAAATCAATATTCAATAATTAAAAATCAAAACCATCTAAGTATTTCGATTGACGGTACTTCTACCTAATTGTAAGGTACATCTATGGAACTACCGTTTATAGAGTCCATAAATGATAGTTTCGTGCGTCACTTCTTTATTTTAACGATACTTCCGTAAAATCCTTGAGAAATGCAGAAGTTAAATACTTCTCCTAGAATAGTGCATATTGTAATTGAAATTAAATATGATGATACATGGAAAATAATTGATTGAAAAGAACATCATATTAATTGAAATTTAAAATTTAAAAATTAAAACAATAGATAATTACAACATTAAATTAATTTTGTGATCATTAAAAAAAGGGAGATTGTTGAGTATTATGTATTAATGATGAATGCTTAATTAAACTAATCATTATTTGATGGTAATTTAAAAGTCCTAATTATATTTGCTAATTATCTATTTACTTATTACTTAATCATAACTGGAAATATTATTTAAGTCAATGCTAAATTATTTAACACTATACCCATTCGATTCAGGTTAAGTGTTTTTAAATATTTAATCAAAATATTTTTAATTAAAATCGAATTATTTTAAAAAAAAATTCACAAACTTCTTTCAAATTTAATCACTATATGAAAATTTAACGAAGGAGAAGGTTAGGTGAAATCGAAATATCTTTTAGATTGACCTACGAAACGTTTTTGACGTATCATAAGACTTTATTTTTTTATTTTGACGATTTTTAACTCTGACATTTTTATACTTATCAGTTGTGTGAGATGTCAATTGAATTAACCTAATTAGACGACCTTAACCTTAAATCTCAAAATTTAAACTTTAACTATATTATTCACTGACATTAACCAATTGAATTAATGGACCATATATTCATCAGTTTAATACTTACATGTGTTATGTTAGATTGATACTGTTATGATTTGATATGACCTAAGATTTGTTTGATTCAAATATTAAATAAGATAATTAATAATTATTTTTAAAAATAATTATAATATAAGATTTGAACTCATGACCATTATTTTAACGTAACAGATCGAACTTAACTATTGCACTACAACACAATCACAAATTAGCTGTATTTTGATAATAATATATTTCAAAAAAGTTTACCATTATTGATTTTTTTAATCATTAAAAAGTACATTATTTATTACATAAAACACGAAACTTGTTTTGTATGTACTTAATATTTTAATGTATAAAAATCAAGCATTGTATGCAAATTCGCTTCTACTAGCTATTTCAGAAGTTAAAGCAATGCCATTTTTTATTTTGTTTATTAATTTAACAACTAATTTAAATTTATCTAAACAAGCACTTAAAGCATATAATATAGGAATTTTAATTATGTCAATACTTTTAAAAAATTTTCTTTCATTAATTCTAGCACCTATAGGTGGAAAAAAAATCAATATTACCATATTTATTTAAAACTAAAGCCATGTTATTCATAAATAGAAATACAATAATATATATACTCTAGCTAGATAATTTTATAGTTATATCATAAAATGGTTATAAAAATTCAATAAAATATAGTTAATAATTTCAAAGTCATAGTCATCCAATATTTTATTATAATCCATTACACTACAATTATAATAACTAATTATAGCATCTTTATATGGAATTTATGTAATGTAATTTTTTAATGTACGGATTAAACTATGTAATGTAATTTTTAAATGTAATTTATTATTTTTATTCAAATGTAATTTTGTTCATCTTGATTCTTACGTAATTAGTTTTAGTAAATAATGTACTTTTTAATGGTTAAAAAATCAATAATGATAAATTTTATTTAAATATATTATTATCAAAATATAATTAATTGATGATTGTGATGTAATGTAATCGTTAGGTTCTAAAATTATTTTTTAATACAAGTTTTAATATTTTAGTGGTACTTATAGAAAATCAATTCTATATGTATATATGATGTATCTAAATTTAAGTTATTATTTTGAATTTTTATTCTTTCTATTGAAATAGAGCAGTTTGATAGTTTTGGTATTTTAATTTAATTAGAATTAAGAAGATAGATGAAGAAGTTTAAGAAGAAAATAATAAAAATTAATCTTGATACATGCATTAATCTTAGTCATTAGATCGAAATAATTTTCTATAGATACCACTAAAAAGTATTATCCCTTTTAATATTGATTATTAAATATCTTAGGTCCAAATTGAATCGTGCTTGGCTACATCAAATTATGAATCTACGATTACGATGGTATGAACTAAGGTCCTATTTTTTTTATACATTTTTCACTACATATTTTCATTTTTCATTATTTATCACAACAATAATATTTACGTTAAAAAATTATATCAAAATACTTATATCACGTATCATATATATTTTTTTTAAATATCAATCTCACTCTATCTAATTCTAATTTTTAAATCTTTCTAAATCTTGTTATTGACATCTGTACACATTTTATTAAATAATCATTCTTCCGAATCCGGAGATTCCACCGACCATCCATTTCCACATCACGTGAAAACGGGAAAATATAAAAAGGAAGGCAACGATCGGATGGATCGTTAGTGACGGTGGGTGGCAAAAATTGTAAGCCGAAGATAGGGTGACGTGTCAGGAGCAGCAAAGAAACCGACAACTGAAGCATCCCAAGGGGGTCAGTGGGATCCGACTCCGACACCACATCCCACCACCCCTCGTAAAATTCCTTCTCCGACCACTCCCAGCGACTGGCCTTTCCTTTTCGTCCTCCAATCCCGACGTTAATGCTCGACTTTTTCCGTTGGATTTACTCGTCCTACCACTACGTTGTTTAATTTAATTTGTTCACGAACGATCCTTTTGGATTTTAGGCTTTTAGCTACCTTGTGCAGGCATGACACTCCATGCATCCGTAACTTCACGTACGTACGTATATATATATATATATATTTTTTTTTTTATATGTTGGGAGAAAAAAATCTTTTCCTATTAGATAATTAAGTTTAATAAGAAAAAATTAACATAATATTAAAATCAGTCTACATGTATTATATATTTATATGTAAGATATTACGTAAAATATTTTAATAAATGATTCGTATATAAGCATAAGAATATGTTAAGAAAAATAGTGACGTAGTAGAAATGAGGAGTAAAATTAAGATGTTTATATTGAATTTCTTTTTACTAATTTAATAAAGTAAAATTCACAACGTACACATCGGTTTATAATTAGTCATGGAGACTGGAGACATGGACGTACGTACGTGTATACAACGTACGTCAATGCATTATGATTGCAAAGATGTATCTATTCGGCCAGTATGTTGATTGACAGTATTTATGTACTGTCAATATATATATATATATATATATATATATATATATATATTTCTAAGTTGAAATAGGCGTGCCTTGAAGTTGAGGTATATATACATACATGGGCAGGGCACGGTTGGTGTTGCAATTCAAGCAAACATCCTTCATTCTCTGGTGTGGGTTACGTACGTACACAAGAAACTAACTTACGCGATATCAAACAAAAGGCCTAGCTAGGTAGGTAGAGAGAAAATAAACGAAAAGGAAGGTGGCAAGACTCTGAAAGCGTTGGCTCCTTGCACGCCTCTTCCCCTTCGCTTCTTTTTCGCACCCATCACTCGTTTGCGACGTGGATGAGTGAAAGTCGCTTCCACTCCACTAGGCGATACAAAAATTCCATCACCTGCGCAGCCCATGGGAAACCGAAACGTGGGTGATGATCGAGTACCTTGAGAAATGCTGTCATATACCCCACAAATTAATGAAAAGCACATATATGCACGCATTCTCCATCTATCTCTGCGTATATGTACGTTCCAAATTAATTAATTAATTAATGAGAAAAGATTGAAGCGCAGATGCGGATGTAGCGGTGGAACGATATGGCCGGCCGGCAACCACTTACCTCGGAGGGCTCTCGGAGAGTGTACGCCGCGTTGGTGTCCTTGGGGATCTTCGACACCAGAATCCCAAAGCCCCTTCCTTTTCTTCTCAAAACCTGGAACATGCATGCATGCATGATATGTAACGTACGTACATATATATATATATAAGATCCATCATGCACCTTAATTTTGAATTAAATAGATAAATAGATAGATATGCACCTTGAAGGCGTCTTCATCGGTACGATCGTCTCCAATGTAGACCGGCATAACATCGTTACAATCAGCGAATCCTACATAAATATATATATATATATATATATATATTAATTTTAATGCTTAAGATCCATGTACTTGAAAACATTAATTGTAGGTTAATTATATAAGACAAAAAAAATTACTTTTTTGAACGTGATCAGTTCAGGTGTTCTCGAACTCTGTATGATAAATAATGCGGTTCTAGTTTTCTGAACATTTGTCACGTACTTATGTGACTAGCCAGCAAGCTAGCTAGTGATATATATGGCTAATAACCAGAGTCGCCAAACTCTAGCTAATTGGAAAAATCAAGTCGGGTGATGGACGCACGTACATCAACGCGCGCATCTTTTTGATAATTAATGACAATACATTTTAATTAAGCTTCAAATTTCAAAAGGGTCGACTGCAAATGCATGATGCCACAAGGATATATGTATAACAGGCCAAGAAGCATCAAATAATAAGTTGAGAGAAAAGGCACCACGCACAAGATCGAACTTGAAGGAAGATCAGAGTGGGTGAATGGAGAATATATATTCTAATCACATGCAAGGAGTTAAGTCCAATTAAAGAAAGATTCTGTCACCGACATGCCGCACATGGATGAGAATGATATTTATCAAGTTAATTGGTATCAGAATCATACAACGACCCCAATTGCATGCATGACGTGACTCACCCAGTGACTCCAGCAGGAACTCCATGGCCTTCCCCTTGTCCCACTTTATGGTTGGACGGATCTCCAATACCTGCATGCATATGTACAACACACGCTCATCCATCCATCGATCATACTTGTTAAATCCCAAGCAACAATATACAGCATTCACACACACATGTACACACATCGATATCGATCAGGGAGCGTGCGTATGTCACCTTTCTTCCTTGTGTGAGTTGTAACTTTGGGTAATCTGCGAGCACGCACCGGACTTTCTCCCCCAGAGTGCTCCATCTCTGCATGACCATGGAAAAAGAAAGAAACGAACACCACCGCTGGCTTTAATCATTTTGCTGTCATTTAATTTGTGTATTGCAGACGACCATACCATAAATCAAAGATCTTCCAACCTTTTCATCAACGCAGCGGAAGTGAACCGACACACAGAACTTGTTGTTCTCCACCTTCGCCCCTGGTATGGCCTTGCTCTCCTCCAACAGTGCCTCGTATACCTGCAAGCAGTTAATTGCCCATTAATTGATGGCAGCAAGCAGGACGTACATACGTGATCATGATCAACACGAGAGACACACACACACGTATATAGCTCGATCATGCACGGGCGCGCGCGCACACACACACATATATATCTACAGACCTCCTGTATCATGGGGAGGAACTCATTTGCAGCTTGGAATCTGACATCCTTCAGACCCTACACGTACATATAAGATCTTTTCAGAACATGATCGGAATAATTACATGTATTATATATGGTTGATGTAATTAAATGATCAGCGTATCCTCCATACTTTGAGGTGTCCCCTGCCCTTGGTGGGACCTTGTATGTCCATGCCATGGCTGCCCGCATAGTACAGTTCTGCCAATCGAACGAAGCTGTAAACCTACAGCAACCCGCCAGCCCACAAACATATATATTACAACCCAAAACTACACACACACACACACACACATATAGATATAGATATGAATATATACACGCCTGGCCTATATAACGTTAATTAATATTCCGGGTGTGGTGTACCTTGTTCCTGCATCTCCCGCTTACTATGGCAGTGGGGAAGTACCTTGCCACCTGTCGAACTACAGCTCTCATCTGCAAGTTGAATACAAGCACGTATTTATATATCAAGCTGCTGGCTAATTGAAGGACAAAATCAAGCAGTAGATTAAATTGGCAGGCGCGTACCGCGTCCGACATGTAGGCTTGATCGGGGTTGTTGACGATTGGCGACAGCGTGCCATCGTAGTCGAGGAACATGACGATCTGCTTTCCTTTGGAAGCGTGCACGATCTCGTCGAACATGGAAAGGGCGGAAGGGTGCTCTACCTGATCAATCAACCGCTACATATTAATTTTTATCTTGAAACATATATATATATTTATAATATTTAGACGAAAATATTCAAATCGTTCTGATTAATTAATGATACGCGCGTACCGTCCAGGCAGCGTGCTCTTCTGCAACCGAAGGCGATAGAGCCACGGCAGCCTTGGCATGGGTGGGCGAAGAGGCCTTCATGGAGTCCACCCACGCACCAATCCTTCCGGTGGTGACGTCCAGCTGCACGAGTTTACTCCTGACGGAGCCGCACCCGTTGGGTCCGCCGCGTTGCGGGGGGAGAGGTGGCCGAGGCACAACCTCGGCAGTTGCCACCACATTCTGCTTCATCATCCTCCTCGCCACTGCCGGCGCCAGACCAATTAATTAAAGAAGAAGAGAAGGCAGCGGTAGTTTTCTTCCGGTAGTTGGAGAAGTAGAAGGAAGGCGTGGGAGAGCATTGGCGGTGAGGTAGTGATCATATATAGTTGCACTTTGGGGTCGTGGAACAGAGAAAGAGCTTTTATTCCCTAGGGACCCACGACCATGTCCTTGTTGTCGTATCGTCTTTATTTCTTAAACATATGAATCATATTTTCGTAAATTCACACATATATATAAAATAATTTATTATATAATTTTAATACATAAAATTAAAACATTTCGTTACGAAGCAAAATGGTCACGTTCACCACCGCCACTTCCAACCACCGATTAATTAATACCGTATTCTTCGATATACCCTCGCAAAAAGACAGAACCGATGCTTCGGTTGATTGATTTTCCCTTTCTTTTCTTTTTCCGGTTCGATTAGTTTCGCCGGGAAAGACGACAAATACCAAGGAGTCATGGGTGCGCAGGTGGGTCGGCCCGTCGGTGAGAATCTGAGCGGAACGTGGCCTCGTGGGCTGCGCCGATTTGGTCGATCTTTTTCTGCATGTGCATGTGTATGTGCCGGAAGGACGGCCGGTCGGCGCTGGATTCGTATACGTTGCACGTCTCGCTGCTACCACTCCCGCCGACCTCCACGCGTTTTTCTCCGGTACTTGGGGCCAATTCCGAGTAATTATCTCAGTAAACTGTAGCATACGGTGGTACACGACCATGCTTTGGTATATCATATCGTCCTGCGCCTAATCTACATATATCTCCTCCAATCAATACATACCTGGCACTCCGTAGCAAAACGTTTTGCAGGGCAATTTACAAAGGCAAATCTATCAAATCAATAATTCGCAGATCGAGCAACCGCACTCATACTTTTCATCATGTTTTAATTAAATAATTAATTTGTTGAACATAATGGAGTGTTTGTCGATACTTATGTTTTTTTTCTTTCACTGTATGTCATCATATTTTACAGTAATATTTATTAAATAATTTTAATATTTTATATATATTTATTTATATAATGTAAAATTTACGTTTTTTAAATAATTATATAATTTATAATAATATTTAGATATTATTTTTTAACGTAAAATATTAAATTTATTTGGTTAATGTTAGCGTTATTGTAACGTACGGTAAAGAATAAAGATATACAGTAAAAAAGTAAAAATAAATATAATTTAAAAAATTATATCAAAATACTTATACTACAATTTTTTAAAAAATATAAATTTTATCTCGTATATATAATTTTACCGTATAAACAAACACACTATTGATTATTACCGTACGTTATCAAAAAGAAAACCAGCTATCAAATACTAAATTAATTCTTGTCAGTTTGGTTGCATGCCAGCATGGAAGGTGGACGTATCGTTTTTTATTCATATACGGAAGTAGACGTACAGGAAAAATTATTTCCAATTAACACGCATCCACAAGTTAATCAATTAATTAATAAATAAATTATTGGGAAAAGGGAAGGACTAGTTATGTCTGGGTTGTCCTCCCAGTCAAGAGCGAAGAAGTTAAGGTTATATTTATTAACTTTAATTTTAATTTTATATAAATCTTTATATGATATGTCACGTACAAATTCTCACATAAATTGCATATAATTAAAATCTAGCAATAATATCGTCACATTGCAATATCCAACCAAAGTGCCAATATGGTGGTAGAAACTGCATATATATATATATATATATATATGTAAATGGAAACTTAAGAGAATTTGTACTTTTAAAAATTATAAAAAATAATATAAAATGATAAAAAATAATAAATTAAAATTTTCATTATTTTCACCATTACTGAAAGCACAAATCCAAAGTAATTGCATATGTGGTGCATATATGTGTCTTTACCATTCGCAATCCTATTTAATAGAGTACGTGTTTTAATTTCCATCTACAATTCATGGAAAACGTACAGAAATTCATGCAGAGGAGGTTTTATATTTCGAAAAATGACAAAATCCTTCTTCTTTTCTTATTAGCACACAAACACCAAGAAAATGATGGAAATTAATGAATTCTCGTCCTTTTCCACATTTTCCTTACACATAAACACCCCTCGAAGGAAAAAACCACCGGCAGTTAATATATTGGATCATATATGTTGGTTGAAATATACATATATGTTAATGGCTGAAATATATACTAACTTTTGCACAAAATGATCGACATACTAGTAATCCTGATGTTATAGTACGTGTAATTGGCAGAAAAATTCCACCAAAAAGTAAATTTGAAAAAAAATTAGATCCCTTACCTCAAATAAACAAAAATTGACTACTAATCTCAGATTAACAAAAATATGTCACTTTTCTAATTTCTTTCCCATATTATTCCTAAAATCCGTCTGTGATACAATTATTTGCTCTTTGTGATATGAATTTTCCATATCACAAAAACAATAAGCTTATTTATGTCACTAGAAACAAAATCATATCGGATCCCAATTAAGGAACAAAATCTGCCATTAGGGGAAATGAAAAAAAATCAGATATATATCATAAGAAACAAGAAAATGGCAAGAAATAAAAGTTCATAATAAATATCACAAGTAATTATATATATATATATATATATATATATAGATAGATAGTCACAAATGATAAATATTATATTCATATATCATAAAAATAAACAATCTCAAATTGCATATATTTTTTATTGCATAATATAAGGTGGCACAAAAAAATCAAACAAACCATCAGGTCTCAAAGATTTATTCTATCACTTGGCATATAGATATGAAGTTGAATGAAGATCGATCAAATATGAAAACACTTTTATCTGTCACAACAACTTATTTAATGCCTGCCCAAAACACAAATTAAATTAATTTGGGTCTCAAGGAAAGTCATCTGCCTCTCATAGCTTGAGGAAAACAAACTACAATGCTCTTCAATGTTCCCAACTGACATCGATCAATTAATAATGGTCATGCATGATTGCCTACATTTTAGTTGCAGTCCTGCCATGTTCATGAACACATGCAATCTCATTTAGTACGTATTTGCGACGAGGTCGTCAAATTAAAAACGCTAAGATCCTGTCCATCCACCAAATATTGAGTACAGGGATATTAATGAAGACTCAATAACTGTTGGAAGAGTTGATGAGCTTGATTGAATTGGGTGAACAGTAAGGAGAGGAACATCATCAACAGCTAGCAATTAATGAACGGCCACGGTTAATTCTACCATGCAATTAATTAACGTACGTGCGTGCACTCACATGAGATCGAAGAAATTAAGGGATGCTCAAGACGTATGGCATGGGGGCTCATTTTGTGCCACCTATGTGATTGTCCAACACAGGTCCAGTAGGAAGAGGATGAGGTGGTGGGTTAAATAATTAAGGGCGCAGCAACAGCAGCAATGGGTACGTGGTGATTACAGTAGAGAATGAGTTGACAAAGCTGGTGTACGTAGGTGATGCTAAAGAAGAGGAGAATATGAGCTATTGCTTCTTATATGATATAAACTTTTGCTTTGTGTGACGTGAGCATTTATTTGTTGTCATGTGTATAAAGGAGGTCATGGATGAAATAAGAAAGAAAACCGAACAGTATCTTGTTTGGCAATTTGAACTATGTAATCTATTTTGTTTAATTTCACTTGTTTGTGAATTTTTTTGTCAATTTTACAACTTATATATGAGCTTATTTCATTACTGCATGTTAAAATTCAATGGCTGAAACCGACCAAAATCAGTAAATTAAATCTTTAGGACATTTAATTCTTAATGAAGTAATGTTTGGGACTAGCTATCAAATAACCTTGAAATTCAACTGCGTCTATATGCAATTAACTTTCAATTCATAAATCCATCTATATATACTGCTATAAAGAAAACTCTAAACCTGTGATGGACAGGGAACAAAAAAAATGTAAGACATGCCTAATTAGCTAGTACTGGCATGGATATATGAGAATGCTACTCCTCTCTGGTTTAATTAGTACTTTCTTTTTCCACCACTTTGGCACCTTCCCACCTGTTGGAATTTGATCGAGAGAAAAGAATGATCAAGGTCTACATCATTTGACATTAGTGTTAATCAATTCAAGGTATTATCTTTAACCATATATGCATCATTTAGTTTACTCTTTGGTGGATAATGTTGTCTGTTGATGATACCTGTTGTTGAACTTAATTAAGGCTTCCATGCTCATATAATCAGCTCAGATTAATTCACAATGGCAAATATATCTATTATATGTGATTGGTATCAAATCAGCAATGAGATGCCCTATAATAGATATATCTATTATATCTATTATCTGGTTCATCATCTTGTTTTCAATCATTCTAATTAATTCAAAGAATTCCTTGCGTGAAAGATGCCCTATATTTGATAGGTTCGATTCTAGCTAGCTAGCATATATATATCAAACCCCTTTTTTTTTCTCATGATCTCTCTTTTCCTAGCTATATATATCAGTGCATATAATTGATATCGATGTGTCCAACTTTCTACATGACAAAGCTACATCCTATTGTGAGGGTATTTTGCAAATGGGGTCTGGCTCTAAATTCTCCCAAAGAAGCACTTGATCTAGCTCACTCTTAAAAAAAGTAGACAGAATTAAGTAACTTCTTTAGATTCTTCTATTTCAAATTTATTTCTATTCCCAAATTCCTTGTCAACTAATCTTATTTGAATTAGATTCCACAAATTAAAATTTTTGGCAATTACACAAAAAAATTTTAGGGTTAGAGAAGTAATGTTTTGATTCAGCATCTGACTTCTTTTTATGTAAATTGTGGAAAATAGACAAAGGATCAATATCAAATCAAGAGGTTTAATTTAGACCTTCTTTAATTTCACATTTCTTAATTAATTTCGAAGTAATTAAGGATCCATAAGTTAATTCAACAAACTGTGACATTGAAACCAATTGCCAATTTATTTAGCATATACATGCATGTAATCTATGAATTGAGCGTTGGTTTCACATGTAATCCATGCAAAATGTAGCCTTCTATTTCTTTTTTTACCATTCTAATCAATTTTACCATAAATTATTAATTTAAATTGTATTTTTAAAACCACATGAAATAATATTATATTGATTGTAATTTACTAAAGAAGCAAAATGCATGTGAAATATTTCTTGCAAATAGACAATTCAGCCTTCAATAACTGTCCCCTTTCCTTCATAATACATAGGGTTTGTTTAGTGTAGCTTTAAGAGCTTCAACTTTGTCAAGTTTACACATATTATCATTATCGTATAAATTCTTATATAAAAATTTTTATCTTACAATTTACTATGTAATTTTAACATTATTTATTTTATTACTTTCAATTTTAACTTTTCGTAGTTATTAGCTGTGAAGTCAAAAATAAACACACTCATAGATATAACAATTTTTTTGCTTTAAATACTTGTTTCTATCAAACAATATATATATAAACCTAGCTTGCTAAGAAAATTCTATTATCATTTGACACTTTTCCAAGTGTCCATTTGATTCGACCTACACAACTTACCACTAGACAGTCAACTAGGAATCCTAGTGCATGGATGAGTCATTCAGAGCCCACCATGAGACCACACAATGGTGATAAAGCAAAAGCAAAACCTCCATTACTTTAGCCCAAAGCATGGCTAGATGGTTAGAGATTAGACATGTATTTAATTAGCACAGTAAAAGTGAGATCGATCCATCAGCTTGTGATATATAATCGATTCACGTACTCATGGTCAAGCAACTGTCAAGTTTGGTTGATATTTTCCACCAGCAATTGGCTTTGAAGTGCACGAGGTCCCACACATGAATCACTGGCGCAAGCTCTTTGCACTACCGTTGAAGTTGATCACCCCAACCTTGTGATATCTCGTTATATATATATGTACATGTATATGTCAATAAATTGCCAATTGATGGCTTGATTGTGAGTTGTCTTGTAAAAGATCGAGCTAGCTAGGCCTGTGTTAATACTACTTAATTATAAGTTAACCGTATATGGTTTAATTAAGCATTTGTACAAAAGTGCATCCAAAAGTTAGCTAGCTTTGGAAGAGTTCGATCATCTCCCACCCACACACGCACAAAAAAAGTCTTTCTGCAGCCTAGCAATGTTATATATATGGAGCAGCTAGTTCGACATGACATAAAAGTATATATATATATATGTCCCTTGCAGAAGAGAATCGTCTTGTACATACACACACACACACACACACACATATGTATATATATCTACACACTGACTTTCTGGTAAAGAAATCCCAAATCTTACAAGCATAGGCAGTAGTCATTGTGTTAGAATAATTAATCTCATGCTAAAAACATTAGGGCATAACTTGTATATATAATATATATAAAGAGAGACATGTCTACTTATAATTAAGTAGTTTTGAATTAGATGTGATACTATCAATTCATATATATAGTACTCCAACAATTGTCTTCGGAACCTAAATTCTCATACCTTCACTCAATACAAAAATTTGTAAAAAAAGACCACATGTTGAGGAGAATAATGGAATAATCCAACATTGAAAAAAAAGAAGATCGAAGAAGATATGATCTACATATATTTATTTCAAAAATGATCCTCTCTGCTCCATTTTGACTATCCCCAGTTCAACAAACCGATCTCAGATTTCAAAATTCGTATATTGCGATGTCGATCGTGTGACAATAAAAAATTCATATTCTATTGGGCCGACCTTTAAAAACAAATGTTGACACAGTGTGATCATCCCGCCGGCTCGGCCCTGGTCCAACTGACAAGTAGATATGTAAACTGTGATCAGCTAATTGTTTTGTCAGTATTGAAAAATAAACTCAGAGTTTGCACGGGTATTGGCATCCACGTGCATGAATTTTCAAGCTGATCTCTATTTGACATTCATCTGCAGATTACAAATTCTCTCGATCTCTTTGTAATTAATATTACATATGCCACTAAAAAAGACATATACACGTACATTGCAAGCAATATACGTCACAGTAGGATAGCGATTTCTACTTGTTTGTTATCTGTAGATTTTTTTTTGAGAAAGCCAACAAGTATCAATATCTACCAGCTAGCTTCTATTATGTGCTATTTACAGCTAGTACGTGTGGAAACCCTGGCGCCTCCTGCTAGTACTTACTGGCCTCCAGTTAGTGAAGTCGTCAATCTCGACCGGGCCGCCCAGTTCGGCCCAATTCAACAGTGTGTTTGTTTGGATAATTTTAATTTAAAATTATAAAAATATAACTTAAAAAAAATTGAATAATTAAAATTTAAATTTTAATAAGTCATTCCTGATCTTCCTCTGATTTTGGCGAGATGACGGGGTCCACCTTGAAGAACCATATTGTCCACCGACGGGATGGGAGAGGCGAGCCATCGGCCGACGCACCGGTGCTTGGCCAGCGACCGCAATGTAATCGAGGTGTGGAGAGAGATTTCGTCGAGAATGCGCGATCGAATCCTCCGTGACCGACGCCTCCTGATAAACCTATAATTAAGGACGTTTTTATAACGATTATTTCAATTAGTGTGTGAAAATAGGGTAACCTTTTTTTCAAGAATCATCACCAAACATATTATTTATACACCACCATATTTCTATACACCAGCTTGAAGATATTGAAATTTGAACTGAAAATTTTGAATAAAAAGTTTAAATTCTACAGTTTTTTTTTAAAAAAAATTTGGCACTTAAATTTATTGCTGCAAAATAGGCACTTAATTTGACAGCATTTTCACGTTCAAAAGTAGGTCATAAATAACGCTTTCGCCGCTTAAGAAAATCGCATGATCCGATTTTGTCAACAAATTTTCAAAAATTCCCTTGATATCTTACAATATTATCATCTCCTTTTTCTGAAAAAATTATCTTTCGGCCGGCGGTTTGCGTCTGGCAACATCCGGACATTCCGAAGCTCATATGAAACCTCAATCAAATTAACGTCTGCAAGTGGAACTGAGGAGCTGCAGGACAGATGGCAAGGAATCATGCTAATGAAACTGAAGAAAAAAAAAGAAGTGGCCACTAGCTGGCCAGCGCTTTTCCCACACATTAGCGGGAAAATGCTGAGAATGTAAGCTTATACGGATGCTGCTAGTTTCCTGGATGCTGTATCTGCTGATGCTCCTGCCCAAGAAGGCAAGACACTTGGAATTTTGCTGCAACTTTGAATCATGCCTGTTTTGTAGCTTGTGATGATTTGTCGTGAATTATATGAACCATATCCGCGTAGCTTTATTATGCCTAACAGTGGTGATTTATTTATATAATTCCTACCGTTCACGAAGAAGAAAAAGAAGAAAATCGCTGATTATATTTACTGATAATTTAAATGCCCTTTTTTACATTTGATGTTCTAGCGGTACAAATTAATTACGTCACTCAGGGTAAGATGTAGAACCTAAATGACAATGAAAGGCGTCCATCCATGATCGGCTAATACCTCAAACACTAAAAATTTAGTAGTTCCCATTCACAAAACAAGGTCCCGAGTGATGACCGAAATACACCGGCCCATGATGCCATCCTTATTCACCACCTAGCCCAGTCGAAGAAGAGCCGAGCAGCTCACTGTGAGAGTAGCTTTGAGTCACATGCTACGATTTTCACCCTTCCAACTTTCTCCTGGCACTCTTCATTCTTGAATGTTGCATCTTGTAGGATAAAGGTCCATACATTATCACAGAACCTGTAGGTATGTAGATGACCCTACAAAATAAAAGACAACACAATTCAGATCTGTGGAAGACATGAAACTGCAAACATGACAGCTTCGGCCTAATCATTCAACAGAATACCTATTTCTTGCACTTTTAGAATTTATAGCTATTTTTCCGGTAGATATGTAAGGTATAAAATTTTCACATTTTTGGGGGGATTTAAGTTTCACCGTTAGCGAGATATTTCGTTTTTAAGGTTGAAATGCATCAAAATTTAAGTCCTTTACATGAAGGGTTACAGTGAAATTTTAAAATAGTTCTTCTATGTGGTTAAATTTTTAGGGAAAACAAATAATATTATTAAACTTAAGGCCTCATCCAATTTGACTGCATTGCAAGTAATTTTATATATTCGAAACTTAAGTTTCTGGAAAGGTAACTTGCCAAAAAACTTAGGTAAAAACTGGAGACAAACGAACAGCATCACTTGCAAATTGTTTTTTCATAAAATATCACTTGCAAATTTGTAATACTCCTATGCAGCTCATCCTTGTCCACTAGACAGATATGCTTCAATAGACATGTCCCTATAGTTTACTGGTGTGTATTCATTCTTGCCTCACGTTTGCTTTTTTCATCATCCATTATTACTAAGATTACACCACATGCGTTCACCACAAAACCAAAAATGAAGATGAGCAAATGAAGAACACCTGAGACTGTTTCATCAATCTTTGAACACAGTATCCTAATCACTTCCACCAAATCCCTGACAACATGGTGTTCAACATTTCACAGTAACTTTCTCATGGACATGTCCTATTATTATTCCATGAATTGCTCAAAAAACCATATTGATGGCGTCTTACAATATTTATGATGTATATCTATGTGCATGTGACACGGCAAGAAAGTATAAACTCAATAATTATGTTCACCATTTCTCTAATTACTTAATCCTTCACCAGAACCACAATTGTTTTAATCTCCAAAATGAATCCCCACCCCCACTAGTTTAGACTAAGTTCTACTCAAAATTAATCGAAAGTAAGAGAATGTGATACATATGTATAAGACCCAAGTACAATCACGCCATACACCATATGAGACTATTTGTTCAACACTCTCCCAAACTTACAGCCCACCTCTTAGCTTACAAGCATTTTATGGATGTCATGTGTGTATCAGACTCCAATACTATTTTAAAATTCAAGTTAAAATCACTTGATAGTGAGAAAATGTAGTGTGCAGAACCCAAGTACAATCACATTATACATGATGTGGGATTATTTGTCAAGCAACTTCCAACCAATCAGTATATTTAATGTTGCTTACAATCTCATAGTCAAATTTCTAGATTGAGTCTATAATCAATTTTATCCAACAACATTTTCATTAGCCAAAATTCTCTTTCTTTCTTAACCATAGCATCCATGCTAATATTATTTTAGCCAATGAGAACATGGAAGACCTTAAAGGATCTCTACCAACAAGGTGTTATGCTTAAGGCTGATGTTCGCAAGATTGTATCAAACTGTAGAATATATAGTTAATCCGTAAGTAGGCTCGATTTTCTTATTAAGTCCATTACTCTTCTTGGTAGTTGCATTCAATGTGCCCATCCTTTTTGATATCAAAACCAATGGATAATTATTTGGTCCATCTAAACCTACTAGAGGATGGAAGGGTTGCCTGCACACTGTTATCTTTATCCTTGCCATGGAAGGACTATTGAGCCTTTTCCAGAAGTACAAGTATTCCAAAGAAGTGAAAACAATCTAAAAAGGTATTTAAAGTTTTAGATGAAAATTGGTTTGTACCCCTTATTATTTGTCTGCTTTCTCACAGTAGGCCCCACTAGACAAGGTCAAAATAGAATTACGTACTTGGCATGCATTTCAGCATAGTATTTGCAATGCCAAACTCAAATATACAGAGTTCAAGATACCCTTGTCTTTATGACCCCCAATAAGATTCCCAAAACAACACAGAACAAAGCATGCAAATTTTAGCTCAAAATCCTCTGTAGATTAGCCAAAAAAAACCATTTAATTCATGTATCATGTCAAAATTACAGTATCAACCTAGAATGGCTGCAGGTAGCTCTCCTATCATGAGTTGGTCGGTAGATGAAGGGTATATAGGTGTAAAGTTTTTCAAACCAATATTTTCATTTATTGATTTGTAATAGTTTATAAAAATTCTGTAGCTTTAAAATTTTTAAACGCTTAGGATCTATAATAAATAGCAACAGAGAAATTATAAAAGATGTCATTCATAGAATTAAATTATAGTGGATAGAGTGAAGAAATGCTTCTATAGTGTTATATGACAAGAAGATACCCTTAAAATTAAAATTAAAATTCTATAAAATTACAATTTACTCAACTATACATTGTAGTTCAGAATGTTGGGTTATAAGGATTGACTATATGCAAAAAGAAAATAGTATTATAAAAATGCAAATGCTTTGATGGATGAAAGGTAATACTATAAGACATAAGCTAAAAACGATTTTAGTAGAAATAAATAATGAATAACATAAATTGAAGATAAGAGAAAATTGACTTAAGTGATTTTTAACCATATCCTTAGGATGTCAAAAGATATGCCACTATGAAGAGAACTAATTAGTGCAAAAGAAACTAAAAGAAATAGAGAAAGGCCTAAAACTACTTAGTTAGGAATTATGACAAAAAATTTAAAATTAAATAATTTAGCCAAAGATTTAACCAGAAATAGAAATTCATGAAAGAAAAAAAATTCATGTGGTTCATCTAATGTAGTAGAATTATGGCTGAAATTATAAAAATTCTACAACTTCAAAAACATATTGGATCATGACAGCTAAGCTTTTCTTCTAGAATAAAAATTTCCATGTTTAGATCCTTCTGAATCCTTATACTACATAAGAAGCAAAGTCAAGAATATAATCAATTTTATAACCCCCAACATTTATAAGATACCCAAAGCAACACAAACAGAAAAGCATGCCAATTTTAGCTCAAGATCGTATGTAGATTAGACAAAAAACCATTTGATTCAGGCATCATGCCAAATTACTGTATCAACCAAGAATAACTGCAAGTACCTCTCATGTCATACGAGCTGGTTGATACATGAGTATGTGTAAACTTTTTCTTGCCAGTGTCTCTTTCTATCAATTTTTAGTAGATTATAAATATGCTGCAGCTTTAAAACCATCTTGTGTTGATCCTAAGTGTTATAAATGATACCAAAACATTGGACCAATAAAGCATACGGATTAAGTATTACACTTTAACGAGTAAGAACTCTCTCCAAAATCTCACATCAACTGGTTATGATTGTGGACTCTAATGAAGACATTAGATATATAAATGGGGAGATTACAACATCCTAATGTTTAGTCCCACATTAACTGGACTAGATAAGTGTGTACCTAAATAATGACTAAGATTGACTACCACAACAACTTCAACTAAATCATTTTAATATCAACTGTTGGGTTTGAGGTAAATGTAGGCTACTTGAACCTAGGACATTACAAAATAATATAAAATATGGATCAATCTAAAATATAACAAAACATTGGACCAATAAAGCATACAGATTAAGTGCTACACTTTAACGAGTAAGAACTCTCTCCAAAATCTCACATCAACTGGTAATGATTGTGGACTCTAATGAAGACATTAGATATATAAATGGAGGAGATTACAACATCCTAATGTTTAGTCCCACATTAACTGGACGAGATTAGTGTGTACCTACATAATGACTAAGATTGACTACCACAACAACTTCAACTTAATCATTTTAATATCAACTGTTGGGTTTGAGGTAAATGTAGGCTACTTGAATCTAGGACATTACAAAATAATATAAAATATGGATCAATCTAAAATATAAGAACTAAGCAGTGCACTTAGAAAATGGGAGCCACATCTAAATCCTAAATCACCTATTTATGATCAGTGCCTATAATAAGGACATCAATTATTCAAATGTGGAAGCAATGTTATTAAGGTAAGCTCACCCATTACCTAAGGCAAAGAGGTGTGCAAGGCAAGGCCCCATCAATTGCAAGGGCTCTTAGAGCACAGGTTTGAGTAAAGTGTATACTCATGTTTACCCCAATGCCTTTTGCACCTTAGTAAAAGATCTAAGTACCAAATGAAGAAAAATCTAAATCCCCTTTAAAATCACTCTCCAATGGCTCCCCCTCCAGTACCCTATCACCTTTGTTGCTTCCTCTCACCACCTCTAATGAAAGAACTTTTACAATGCAAATAGGTGTACAAAAACAACAATTCTTATCATAATCCTACTATGTAGACTCAACCACATGAATCCTTTTTCTCATATATTTTTATCTATGATCAAATCTTTAGTTAAAATACATAAATTTAAATCTTTTCTCGAAATTTTTAACCAAGTTTTAGGCCTTCCTCTACTTTTAATTTTTTCTATACTAATTAATTATCCTCTCTATCTTTAATTAGTACAACTCCTACTCTATTTCTTATAAAATCATTTTTAACTTATCCCTTATAGCATCAATAATTTTCCATATAAACATTCACATTTTTACAACTCAATTTTTTTTTATATGTTCATGCATTACAATGTAGCATTTTGAACTATAAAGTATAGTTGTGTGAACAGAAATTTATAAAACTTTTCTTTTAATTTTAAGAGTATTCTCATCACATAACTACTTCAATTCAATGAATCACATTCTCCATGATTTCTCTATTTCTATTAATTATAGATTATAATTATTTAAAAGTCTTACTTTTATGAATCTTATAACAATCTAATTATATACCTTTATCATTATTCTTATTTTTATTGAACCTACACTCTATATATTTGGTTTTTGACTTAATCTAAATTCTTTGAACTTTAAAGTATCTCTCTATAATTCTAATTTATAATTTTTTTTTTCTTACTTTCATCAACCAAAACTGTCATCAATAAATAACATACACCAAGGTATTTCTCCTTAAATTTCTTTAATTATTTTATTTATAACTAATACACATAGGTATGGACTTAGAATCTTTGGTGTAAACCTATATCTACTAGAAATTCCTGAATTTATCATCTTATAATTTTAGCATTAGTTAATACTCTTTCATGCATATCCTTCATAATATTAATATATCCTATAGATATCTTTTATTTCTAATAGTGACCACAATAAGTTTCTAAGTGTTCTATCATAAGCTTTCTCTAAATAAATGAAAACCATGTAGAAATCTTTTTTTAACATAATAAAATTTTCAATTATTTTTATCAATTATTTAAGTAAATGAATAGATTTCATTATTGATCTAGCCAACATAAATCCAAATTAATTTTTTAGTGGCTTTAGTTAAATATCTTAACCTTTGTTCAATTACCTTTTCCTATAATTTTATTGTATGACTCATTAATCTGATACCATGATAATTATTACAATTTTATAAGTCTTCCTTATTCTTAAATGTAGATATTCTTATCCTATTCATCTGGAAACTTCTTTGTATTCCAAATTATATTAAAAAACTAAGTTAACCACTTAGCCCTTACTTCAACTATGCATTTCAACACCTCAATAGGAATACCATCTAGTGTAATAGTTTTTCACATTTCATTTTCATAATAACTTGTTTTACCTCTAAATTGCTAATTCTTTTAAAATAACTATGATTTATGTTTCTTGTATTGTTACTCAAATTTACAAGTAATGCAAAAAAGTTATGTTATAATTTTTTATTTTTACTTATTACATTGATTATATGTCTCTAAGATACTAACAAAATCACTCAATCTTTTCTCGATGATTTAAAGCTGATTTTTATCCGCACATTCCTGAAAAAGTTTATTTCTAATTAGGTCTGTTTTGATTTTTATTCCCCCATTTTAGTTTTTTTTAAAATTTGTTCCAATTGAGATCTGATTTGTTTATTCAAATCAATTTAGTTTTGATTTAATTTTGTTTATTTTCTTAGTTTGGCAGTATATCTGTATATGTCCATATTTTGAATGAGTTGTCACCTTGCTTCACTTAACTTGTCACCTCACCTCTTGCCACTCAACTCAGGTTATTTGAAGGGGTGTTGCCTTATCATCACCTTTCACCTTAATAACATGGTGTGGAAGGTTGTAACATCCCAAGGTTTAATTCCACATTGTTTAGACTGAATAAGAGTATGGATAGATAAAGACTAAGATCAACCACCAATATGAACTTCAACTTAAGCATTTCAAGCTCAATTGTTAAGTTAAAAATCAATTAAAAGTCTCCAATAAGAGAATTTTATCAGACGACTATTTTAAGGAAGTAAGCATATTGACTCCTAATAGATGCCCTGGAAAAATAGACAGCTTATTTCAAGGCCCATGAAATGCAAATGCAATAAAGTTCGAGCAAATATGCTATGGAAATTCCTTTTTCCCTAAAGGGAACAAATATATATCGTATCAGTTATCAAAGAATTATTGTCATAAGAACATGAATAACCCAAGATAGTAGCCACATAGATTGCACCTTCATAGTAAGCTTGCTTTTCACCTGCGTCTCCAGTGCCTCCGTCATCGACTGCACCAAACCAGATCCAATCAACATAAGCAGAGGTACAAAAAAAGTGGAGACAAACTGCCAACAGACAAACACTGACCTTGTCGAACTGAACCAGAACTTGGATGGCAAGTTCGGGGCTGAGAGTCCCGTTGGACACCATCTCGTCGAGGGTCTCCGTAAGACACATCCCGATCGTGGACCTCCGGTAGAGCTCGAACGTTGCCATACCGCCTCACTCTGCCAACCTGGAAAAATTCAACCACCAACACCAGCGGCAAAAATCACAACTTCTCAATGTACGATAAACGAAACCCTAGATTTTGTCCCAAACAAATCGAGCGTCACAATCGGAGCACTGGTGTCGATCGCACCTTCGAAGTGACGAATTCAGAGAGAGTGAAACGCCTTCTTCCTTTCCCTCCGAGGTGGGAAATTTGATTTGGGGAATTTATAGGAGAAGGGGCATTTTATAGGGGAAGAGGGGGAAGGAATGGAGTGGGTCTCTGTGTGTTGTGCGCAAGCCTCTGGTCTTATCAAGCGAGCGGAACAACGTGACAGCTGTTCTTCACGTGATATACACGTGATAGCATCTGCTGTTCCCTCCGGATATTTTATTTGCGTTTAATGTTCATGTAAATTTTTTAAAAACTGTTTTTTTAAAATTTTTTTTAGGTATGGTTCAATAACCTCGCTCTTACATTTCAGTGGTAGAAAAGAGTGATTTTTGGATATTATTTATTTTTTCTTATTTTTAATATTTAGAAGTATTTTTATTTTTATAATAATATTTATATTCTTCGATATATTTATTATTATTATTAAAATTTCTTTTTTTCTTTTTTTTCATCTTCTGAAAAATACTTTTTTCCATTCTTAATATAAGGGAGTGTGGTCAGGGAATGGTGAACAATTTTGAAAGTAGAAGAAGAGAAAAAGTAATTTTAATAATAAAAAATATAAATATTATTATAAAAATAAAAAATATTTTTAAAAATTAAAAATAAAATAAATGAACGATAGCCAAGATATTACATTCACCGACATTCCATGTATTTCGTTTGATTTTAACAAACAAAATTGCTTCGCATTGTGGATGTAGAATCGGTCATTCGACAATCTTTGACTTAATCTAGTACATCGATGTGATTAACTTCTATTTTATCACTGTAAAGGATACATTTATTTTAAAATTAGATAAAAATAATTTTATTATAAAAAAATTAAATTTTAACTTCAATTATTCATAATATTTGCTAATTCTTATCTACTTTTCTCTGTATGTCACTTAGATATACAAGACCAAAAATCACTGGCGTATTTTAGTTTCTCATCATCGATCAGTTTTACATGAATGCAGTTTACTAAATTGAGATGATATTTTATCCGAACCAAAAATAGAGCAATGCATATATGTGATATTTCAAATGAACAATTATGAATTATAATCTTATTAATCGAACTTAAAGTTCAAATTGATGATCACTCCTCGTATCATTCAGGTATATTGATATGTGTATGAACTACGGATATTATTACTTCTAATGTATGCAACCAATAAGGATTGAAAATCAATCATACATTGATACTTGTGTGTGTATTATAAATGTATCCATGTAAATGTTATTTTCGGGGATAAGCCATCAATCAAAACTTATCATCGAGACTTCATCGTTTGTCTCTCTCATCGGCTCTGGACACGGGGAATTAGAAGCATCTTGTTAATGCTAATTTTCTTTAGTAGCAGTTAATAAATTACTGACGACAATATAAGTGATATAATTCTCTCATTTCTATGGTTATTAGAATAAGAAATTACTTGTATCGATCTAAAATCAACCAGAAACATTAGCTACTAAAAAAATCCTACCTTTGGAGAATTCATGGAATATTTATTTCCCAAGTTGAGCATCCATATATTATTAACGAGTAACTTTCCATCTATATCATTATTAACTAACTACCTTATGCGTTAAAATCGGCAATATGAATGGCCGTAAATATCCCACATGATACATGAATTCGATGTACCCCAAAGAAAAGCATGTCTCGTGGTGTCGATGGGTGTTAAATCTTCGAAGGTATGTTTGTTTTGTTTTTTATTTTACTTTTTATAGAGTTGATTTTAACAACCTTAGAGAATTGATGAATATTTATACATAAAATTTTATATAATGATAATAATATATGAAAGTTGAAATCAAAACTTTTAAAATTAAAACTTCATAATTAAGTTTTATTTGTTTAATTAGTTTTAATTTTAACTTTATCTCTGTATAAATTTTTATATATTATTATTATCATACAAATTTTATTACATAAATTTTCACATTAAAAATTATTATATAATTTTAATATTATTTTTAAAATTATTTTTAATCGTATTTTTTTTACGATAGTTAAAATTAAAATCCTGTTAAACATTAAAAAAAGACGACTATAAGATATATATCACAAAACGTTAACGATATAAAATATATATGTACTATATATATAATCTTAAGTTTCATTGTTTATTTTTTTTTAAATAAATTATTGATGAAATGTAAAGGTCCTTTAACTCCGTTTATATATTACGTTTTATCTATCAAATCAACAAACACACTTGATTGATTGAACCCTATGACACTTGAGATCACCCTACCCGAAAAGGTCAGATGCTTGCATGTCCAGGAAGGACGAATGGAAAGATAAATTAAGGGTGATTTGCTAATAAGGTGTTTAATTTTGAATATACGTTAAAAGTTGTGTGAATTAAATTTTATATTTTTTAAGTTGATATAATTTTTGAAATGTGAATTTTTTTATTTTTTATTTTAAAAATTATAATAAAAAATTATTTTTATTATATTATTTATTAAAAAATATATTTTGTATAATAAAAATTTTCTATAAACTTTATTTTCAAATAAAACTTAAGTATTGTTATCAAATAAAATTTTATTTCACAGTAAATAGTGAGATATAAACATATATATGATAATTTATAAGATGCTGTATAAGAATTTACGTGAAATTGAAATTGAATTCTTTTTGCAAGTAAGCATAACAATATCTATGGGCGAATATTACAATAATAAATATTTTACTTCAAATTCGTTAAAATTGTAAAAATATTCAAAAAGAAAAAAAAGAATTACAAAGACCTTACGTTACGTAATTTTAATGAAAAAAATCATAAATAAGAGAGTTAAAAAAAAACAAAGAGAACTAATACATTTTAAAAAAATTTATTATTTACGATAATTCTACTAGTAAAATTTTAAATCTAAAAATATTTTTCATTAACAAAATATCATTTTTTTTAATCACTACCTTAATCTTATTCATGCTAGATACCTGTAAATTATAAAAAAAACTTACTACGAGAGACTAAATCAAGATCTCACGAAAACAAATTCACAGCAAACCAAAATATCACACCAATGATAAAGATAATTAACACATGAGCAGTATTTGAGTTTTTATTTTAAAAATAGTGGAAGTAAAATCAAATTCTTCCAAATAAGAAATCCATAACTGGAAACGCCATTTTTTTTGTAAAAAAAAAAAACCATTCCGAATGTACGTACGAACATCGTGCGGCCGTTGCGGCGTGAAAGGAGCCGTCGAACGACTCGGATAGTGGCCAGATCAAGCGAGCCGTGGAACAAAGAGCTTGACACCTCAAAAAGCTCGGATCTCAGGAGAGAGGAAAGTGGTGGTGGCGGCGATGGAGAGAAGCACACCAGTGAGAAAGTCGCATTCCTCGACGGCCGATCTCCTGGTATGGCCAGAGAATCCAGCCTCCGCTCTGCCTGCGAGTGATTCCGGTAGCTTGGGATCACGCCCCCGTGGCCGAACGAGCAAGGTAAGCACTCTATTGCGATGTTTGTTGGCTCCTTCTACTGCATTGCATTTGTTATTGGAGATTGCTAGGGAATATGAAGGTGCACGTATGTAACGTATGTTTTTACATTTTCAGCCGGCGGGAGGCGTCGGAGAGGTGGTGTTTGGGGGGCAACTGACGGAGGAGGAAGCAGAGAGCGTAACCAAAAGGTAAGATCTGGCTGTAGGACTGGCTATACTATTGAGGAATTGGGGATCCGTTCTACCAGGTGTGCTTCCAGGGTCGTCTCTTTTTCTCTGTAGTAGGTTTTGAGAAATTCTGATGGGATTCTGCGAACGCGTGGTGACCGGCACCGTCATGGCTGTCGAAGCTCACCGAGAGGGAAAAGTAGGCATTCACAAGGGTTGAAAGGAAGAAACAGTGGAAATGCAATATAAGAGGTAGGAGTTTGCAATCGTCGGCTAGACGAGCACAAATTCCACCATGAAGTCACAAACACACTAGGGTTCAACTTAAATAGACAACTTAGTAGACATGTGCGATATGCGTGCCCCCAAAATGATTAACCGATATGCTAATAATATGGTTTAGGCTGTATCTTCTCCTTCCCCTTCAAGACGAAGCTCGACCTCAAGCTCGAAATGTGGAAATGCTTGCGTAAATGGATAGTAATCCTCCCATGTATCCTTCCATTTGATGAGCAATTGAGTGATCAAGCGTCTTCGATGCTTGGCAAGTCACTGGGCAAGCAATCGTTCGGGTTCACATGGAGGGTCGTTATCAATCGAAGGCTTCTCTATGGGGGTCTTGCTGTAATGGGGCTTCAATTGTGATACATGAAAAATGGGGTGAACCTTGGATGATTCGAGGTCAAGTTGATAAGCAACTTCACCGATGCGCTGCAACACTTGGTAGGACCCGTAATATCTGAACTAGAGCTTTTGGGAGACCCTGTCTTTCAACAAGACATGCTTATATGGGGCAAGTTTAGCGTATACCCAAGCACCTACTTCATAGACTTTCTCATATGTTGCTAGGTGTGTTGGAGATTTAACTTAAGTAGTTGTAACACCTAGTCACGATCTTGAAGCTGATTCGCGAGTTCTTTATCTTGTATTGTCCCAAGGATGTAAGTGAGGATGGTAGGGGGCGGCCATCCATAAAGTGCTTTGAATGGTGTACAGCCAATTACAGAGTGAAAGGTGGAATTATATGAAAATTTGGCCCACGATAACCAGTCCATCCAGGTTGTGGGAGTTTGATGGCAAAAACACTTTGAGATATGTCTCCACGCAGCGATTGAGTACTTCACTTTGCTCATTGGTCTCCAAGTGATAAGCTAAGCTCATTTTGAGTTTGGTCCCCATTTGTGTGAAAATCTTAGTCTAGAACTAGCTAGTAAAAATTGAGTCGTGATCACTGACTATGGATTGGGGCACCTCGTGCAATTTGATGACATTGCTAATGAAAGCTTGAGTGACCATCTTGGCTGTGTAAGGGTGTTTAAGAGCAACAAGATGAGAGTATTTAGTGAGGTGATCAATGATTACCATTATAACAGTGAATCCCTTGGATGCAAGGAGCCTGGTGATGAAATCCATAGCAACATCTGTCCAAGTGTGTTCGGGGATTGGGAGGGGCTGCAGGAGGCCAACAGGTTTAAGATTTAGATACTTGCATTGTTGGCATACTTGACATTGGCTGACATACTGTTTGACCTCCCTGCAAGATGCGGCCAGTAGAAATTATGACGGATGGTAGAAATTGTCTTCTTGTAGTCAGCATGGCCTACAACCTTGGAAGAGTGAAACTCGAAGATGATTTTGCAGGAGAGTTTCGACTCCCCTTTTAGCAGTAATCGCCCCTTTTTGTAGAGCACTCTGCCCTTCAATTGGTAGCGTTGTTGGTTGATACAACCATCGACATAAGCTTGCAATTTCTCCTCAAGAGCCTCATCGTCTTCATAAGCTTGACGAATCTCCTCAAACCAAGTAGCTTGCGGCCCGAATATCGTGTGAACTTGTAGTTTTGTGTTCACGTGAGATAGGGTGTCGATCGCCTGATTGGAGCCTCCTCTTTTATACTCGATCGTGAAGTTGAGCCCCATGAATTTGTAAAGCCGCTTTCGTTGTGCTTTTGTGTGAACATGCTGATCCATGAGATGCTTCAAAGATTGATGGTCAGTGCGTATAATGAAAAATGTCCCCAGTAAATAATTTTGCCAATGTTGTACCGCCAATAAGAGGGCTTCCATCTCCTTCCGATAAGTCGGTAAATCTCGAGCTTTCCCTTTCAATGCTCAACTTAGGTAAGCAATGGGTTGGTTGTTATGCAATAAAACTGCACCAATCCCTTTGTCACTGGCGTCACATTCAATAGTAAATGATTTTTCATAATCAAGAAGTGCCAGCATTGGGGCCGTACAAAGGGCCTGCTTCAATTCATTAAAAGTTGACTGTGTCACGAGCGTCCAACTCAGTTGTTCCTTCCCCGTTAGCTCCATAAGCGATGTTGCCATCCTTCCATAACCTTGGATGAAGCGGCTGTAGTAACCAGTGAATCCCAGGAAGCTTTTGACATCTTTCACTGTTTTTGGCACTGGCCATTCCTTGACCGCACACAGTTTCTCAAGCTCAGCCTCCAACCTTGCTATTGAAATAACATGGCCTACACGGTCCACCCCAAACAAGCATTTGGACCACTTAGCTTTCAACTAATGTTCTTTCATACATTGTAGTACTGAAGTCACATGCACATGGTGTTCCTCCATCCCTTTGCTATAGGTGAGGATGTCATCAAAAAATACAAACATGAACTGTCAAAGGTAATCTTGAAACACATCATTCATCAACACTTGAAATGTGGAAGGGGCGTTGGTAAGCCCGAAGGGCATCACTAGATATTCATAATGGCCTTGGTGAGTTCTAAAAGCAGTTTTGTATATGCCTTAAGTGGCCATATGCACTTGGTGATATCTGGATTTGAGGTCCAATTTAGTAAAAGTCGTACTCCTGCCAAGTTCGTCCAACAAGTCATCAATCAAAGGGATGAGATACTTGTCTTTAATGCTTTTCTTGTTGAGCCCTTTATAATCAATACACATGCACCAATCTCTACTTTTTTTCTTGACTAGTAGTACCGGGGTGACATAGGAGCTAGTGCTCATTTGGATAAGACCTCCTCCTAATAATTTGTTAATATTATCTTCAATTATACTCTTCTGATGAGGGGAATGACAATAAGGGTGTATTGCTACCAGTTCTGTGCCCAGTTTGATAGGAATCTTGTGGTTGTGGACCCTCTGTGGTGGGAGGGCACATGGGGCCTGGAAGACTTCCTCATGCTCTAACAACACATCCTCCAATTCTGTTGGAACTTGAGTCTCCTCAAGTGCCTCTTCTTGCATCAAGCATTCTTTTGCCGATGGGGCGAGCTCCACTGTAAATGCCATGTCTGCCTTGGAGAAGATTTGGTTGCAAGTGGTTTCTTTAGTGATACAACCTAAACCATATTATTAGCATATCAATCAATCATTTTGAGGGCACATGTATCGCACGTGTCTACTAAGTTGTCTATTTAAGCTAAACCTTAGTGTGTTTGTGACTTCATGGTGGAATTTGTGCTTATCTAGCCGACAATTGCAAACTCCTACCTCTTATATTGCATTTCCACTGTTTCTTCCTTTCAACCCTTGATGGTAGTGTGTCAATCTTCAACATGTTCACGAAAATCATAATGGTTGAAACGTCAACACCTATCCTGCTTTTAATTAATACTTACAATGAACATTTCCTTTTGAAGAATAAAACCACTAGTGATTTTCTACCTTTTGTAATCTCTCTATTGGATCACCTCATAATGACTATTATGAATTATGCATCTGTCTATGATGAGAACAAGTAGTTAGCTTTTTTCATTTCAAATGGTGAAGACTTTTATGGAAGTAGCTTTTAATGGATTTATTGATATGAGCATTTATTGAACAAGAATTTTCGTAATTTATGGTTAGAATTGCAAAAAGTTGTTTTCTTGATTTTAGTTTTTGTAGATTTCCATAGTGGTTTTGATCATCAACATACCTAAACAGTTGTGTTCAGTCCACTAAGATGTGAATATCTCATTCTTCAATCCTAGAGAAGCCTAATTTTTGAGATTGCACTTCACTTTATAGAGTTCTATGGCAGAGAGAAGAATGTGTTCTTGTTGCATTAGGGTTAAAAATAAGTTGCTAGCAGTATCATGCATGCCCACACAACACAAACGGGAAAATGCAAATATGCCTATACAACTCATAAATTTATGGAAGGGTTTGTGCTTTTAGAAATGATGGGAAATGGTGCAAATTTTGACCTAATATTTCTCATCATTTCCCACCATTTCTAAAAGCACAAACACCCTTTATATTACATTTTGGGGTTTCACAGTATATTGTCATTCAAAGAAATCCAATTGTATTTTCTGGGGTAACAACAAGTTTTCAAATGTGTTGTAGTTATGAAACTTTTAATCACTGGAGTGCTTCATGGATTTCTTCTATATTAAGATGACATCCAACATTAGACAGTAACTCTTGAAGGAAGAGAAAGGACAACACAGAATGGGCATGCAAGTATTCTCTTGGGATCTATTGTCAACTCTTTCACTCACTTCTGGCAAGCATTTGAGTCCCAACATAGTTGCATAAGCAACCTGTGAGAATGCAGCATCCCATTTGGATGCCAATGGCGTCATTGCTTGGATATGATGATGCCAAGTGCAAACTCAACCATCAAAGTCTCACTATGTTTCTTATACCACATTGCTTCAATTTACCATGTTCCCAAAGGACAAGATCTGTTCCCATACCCTAACTATTTATAGGAAACAAGGATTATAAACTATTGAAGATCAGTAGGCCTGAAGGAGGTCTCTATGGTACTGAGGGATGAGGAAAAACAAAATGCATGGAAAACATATAGTTAAGAAGATTCGAACCTTTGATCTCTGGATGTACTCCATGCAAAGTCACCACCATCAGTTAATTAGACTATGTACCCACATTAAAAAGATATGGTTGTCAATTTTCATCTGCAGTTGTCAATCACTTGCAATGATTTGATTAGAGTCAAAGACATAAACAACAATGTTTTGCAAATTCTCTTTGTAAGTGAAAAAGCTTGACGATGCTGTCCTATTAGCCCATCCTTCGAAGGTGTTTAACATGGAATTCACTGTCAAATGGGCTTCTAATTTTTGATATTTATTAAGGTTATGTTTGGAGTAATATTTAATTTTACAACTTTTCAAAAAAGCTAGCTTATTAGAAAACAATGCTGTTTGCAGCTTTTTTGTGGTTTTTATATAAATGCAAAAAATTATAAGGACAATTTTGGAAACTTAAGGACAATGTTTCTACAGATTTTCTATAAGCTGAATCTACTTTATGGAAAGTAAGTTGAATCAAAATGTAGAAGCTGTTCTGCTACTTTGTTTGAAGATAGGATATACCATACAATTTGTGAGTGCTTCCCCCCAATTCTTTTTTTAAGAGTGTATTTCAGTGTATGTGGTTTTCATGTAGACTAGACTACCCTAAAAGCTCGTGGCAGAGAACACATTGCAAATTTTCTTCAAGTATCTTTTATTCTTCAAGCTAGATCTTTATGTAGGAAATCAATGGAAGGTAAAGGGTCATGATTTTTGAAGGTAAATGATATCTACAAGAGAGTGGAGTGTTGACTACGTGAAGGTTACCTTTATGGGCATTATAAAACGCGTGGAGCAATGAAGGTTATCCATTTATGAGGATTGATGTGATAAAATAAATGGAGAATGAATGGAACATTTGATGCCAAGTTAATAGCCATTGTGGAAATGAATGAAGAAATAATGATGACAATAAGAAGAGCTATATGAATTGAATTTTATTTTTAGTACCTTATTGAATGAGTTGTCAAAATTACATGTACTTAAATACCATTATATTCATATGCAAGTTGTTATCAAGGAGAGGAGAAAGTAATGATGCATACAAGGAATTCTTTGTCATTATGGAGACTTAGAACAAAAAAGGCAAAAAGAAAGAAGAGGGAGGGGAAATGATGGCCACAAAAAGTGAATAGCAAGAAGCATGTCTTTTGCCCTTTAAGGGAAGAAATCCCTTTATGGAGACTTGTCTCTCAACAAGAGCTTTTCTCTTTCACCCTTAGGGTGTTTGGGTGCACTACTTTTGTCAAAAATCTTACCATTGGTCTTGAGAAATTTCCTCCTGGATCTACTAAGTGTGTCTTTGTTAGATATTCTTATACTCAAAATAGATGTTGTTTTCATCCTCTTACTCGTTATTTTGTTTCTACTAATTTGACCTTTCTAAAGGATACTTGATATTCCTCCTCTTCCACATCTAACATGAATGTTGATTTGTTGCCTCATTCTCTCTTCATCGATCTTGCCATTCTTCCTCTTGGTTTAGTTGGGTCACTAGTTAGTACTATGCTACAATTGCCTCTCTTGTAGGTTTAGCATCATAGATGGTAACATACATCTATTACCACACTGACAGAACCACCTCTTTCCGTTAATACAAATCCGCTAGCTTTTAGTCTTGATTTGTCCATTGCTCTTATGAAAGGTACTTCTATACATCTCATCTCTCATTTTGTTTCTTATGATTACCTTAGCTCCTCGTACCGTCAATTTGCCATATCTCTCTCATTAGAATCTATTCATAAGGATTATAAAAAGGCACTTACACTTCTACAATGGAAGGTAGCTATGGATCTTGAAATGCAAACTTTGACTACTAAGGTGACATAGCAACTCACCCCACATTTTCTTGGCGGTCATTGTGTCTTCACTATCAATCATAAAGTTGATGGGCCTATTGATCGCTAAAAAGTTCAATTGGCTGCTTGGGGTTTTACTTAGACACTAAGGTAACATAGCAACTCACCCCACGTTTTCTTGGTGGTCATTGTGTCTTCACTATCAATCATAAAGTTGATGGGCTTATTGATCACTAAAAAGTTCAATTGGCTGCTTGGGGTTTTACTTAGACATATGTCACTGATTACAAGGAGACATTTTCTCTTGTTACCCACCTAAGTTCTATTCGTATGATTTTGTCCTTGGCAGTTAACAATAATTGGTCCTTGACACAACTAGATGCTAGTATTGCTTTCCTATATGGCAAGCTTGATGAAACAGTTTTCATGAAATAACCTCTAGTATATGTTGTCTAGGGGGAGAATTATGTCTACTTGTTGAAAAGGGCTCTACAGTTTCAAATAGAGACCAAGGGCATGGTTTGCAAAACTGAGTTCCATTATATGTACACAAGATTTTAAGAGAAGTGTTGTGGATAACTCTATATTTGTTAAGAAAGGTCCTATTGAATATACTATTTTGGAAGTCTATGTTATTGATATTCTATCGACCAACAGTGATACTGATGGCATTAGGGCCACAAGACAGTTTTTGGCTAGGCAATTTGCTATGAAGGATAGTGTAAACCACAATACTTCCTTTAACATTGAATTTGCATACTCTGAAGGGTGGATGACTCTATCAGTTTTAAAAAAGATAGGCCTTTTAGGGTACAAGCCAAAGCAGACGTCAATAGAGTAAAATCTCCCTTTCTGGGACACCACATCTGACATTCTTGAAGATCTCAGAAGGTATTGAAATCTTATTGGAAAACTGATTTATCTTATAGTAACTCATCCAGATATTTCTTATGTAATTGGCCTCTTAAGTTAGTTCATATATGAACCAAGAGAGGTTCATTTGAATGGATCTATAAAGATCCTTGTGTATATCAAAAACAATATTGGAAAAGGACTAATCTACTCCAAGCAGGGGCACATGAATGTGGTTTCCTATTTTGATTATGGTTGTAGAGATAATCAAGACAAGAGGTTCACTTCATGTTACTGTATCTATGTAGGTGGCAATTTTGTTACTTAGGTAAAAAAACAAAACATTGTATCCAAGTCTATTGTAGATACAAAATACAAGTCTATGTCTTAGACCGCGAGTGAATTGATGTGGCTAAAATCCATTCTAATAGAATTAGGAGTTGAAGTTCCACCACCAATGAATGTGCATTGCAACAACCAAGTTGTTATTTATATTGCAAATAATTCTACCTTTCACTAGCACACCAAGTATATTGAAATAGATCGTGACTGCATTAGAGAATTGGTAGTTGGCAAAAATATTTGTACACTATACACTAGATCTTAACAATTAGCTATCATTTTTACAAAGGGTTTAGTTGAGAATGATGTGTTATATTGATTAATGACAAAGATGTACAATATATATACACAAAACTTAAATGGGTAAATGGATCCTAACCCACTTTTGGTTCACTCTATCTAACATTCTCCTTCAAGTTGGGAGGTACATATCATACATGTACAGCTTATTACAAAAGTGATTAAACACCCCTACACTAAGACTCTTGATAAACATGTCTACAATTTGATATGGCGATCTAGTGTATGGAGTACATATAATTCCTCACTCAAATCAATTCATGAATGTAATGACAATTAATTTCAATATATTCAGTCCTCTCATGAAAGGTGTCATTACTGTCAATGTAAATAGCTACTTGATTATCACAGTGCATAACCATTGGTGTAGGAACCTGAACACCCAACTCAGGAAGGAGTGATTTGAGCCACATTAGTTCACTAACTGCCTAAGACATAGTTCTATATTCAGCTTCAGCACTTAACTTAGAAGTAACACTTTGTTTCTTACTCCTCTATGTTACTAGATTTTCACCAACATACGTGCAATACCTAGAAGTTGACTATATATCACTTTTGTTACCATCATAACCCGAGTGAGTGTAAGCCATGATATTGAGATGTCCTTCTCAAGCTAGTGCCTACCCACAAGACATCATCTTGTGAAGTATATAACCATAAGATGCAAGTTAAACATGACATCAGCTTGTTCTCAAGACAAGATATTTAGACGGAGGTGACAAACATTTAAATACCCCTAAATATGACTATAAAAGGCTCAAATATTTTAGTACTCCCTAGCCTAAGCATAAAAGACTCAAATATTTTAAATACTCTTAGGTATGACTGTATGAGTATAAAAGGGCGTTCTTGGACATGATTATAAATAGTCTAAATGTTTTTACTTTTACTATAAAAAATTGAGTGATCTGTGCATGTTATTTCTATGCAATTGACATGATGTATTAGAGACATTCTTTTCATCAAAAAGTTGTAAGTTGCAAAATTACTTGCTAATTTTTAAGAGGTCCCAATCATACACCATCTACATTGTATGAGAAAAACCCACGATAACATCAACATATTCAGAGCTGTCTTAGTTTTATTACTTATTTTTACATCTCTAAAATCGAATGGATTTCTCATTATTTCAGGTTTAGTTATTAAGTTGGCAACATGCATTTCTGCTATTATGTAGTGTGCAAAACCTTTGCATAAAGCTAAATTTTATGTTGGTTTTGGAGGTAGGATCTATTATGAAATTGTGTGAGTGCATGGGCTTCTGATACAAGCATCATGCCTGTGCCACAACAACTCAAGTGTTCATATGTCTTTTTGAAAGTGTGAATTCTTAAAAGAAAACATCTATTCACTCTTTTAGTTGAATAAATCAACCTAGTTTATCTATTCGTATATCCCTTATAACTTATAATTGAAGGAATATCCCTTCTGTATCAAAGAGGATGTATATTAAATCAACTCTTTTATGATAACCTTCATGTTATGAAATTAAGCACTAAAAATCATTCGAAAATTTTAGATTATTCTATATGAAAACACAAGTATTTTACCATGCTTTCTTTGGCATAACGCCTTATACAGGAAACCATGTTCAGATTACAAGCTGAGAGAGATTACAGGCAGTGGCATCTTTGCAAATGGTGGTGAGAATGGTGAAGCAGAATCTGAAAGTGTTTCATTGACAAATAGAACTGGCTTGCGACTTTACCAGGTATTAGACATTTAGAAAATATACTTGTGGATCATAATAATATCGCTGACTTGTAGCCAAAATATATTTGGGAAATATTAATATTAGAAGTTATACCGAAAAATGATTATTATTCTGTTGTTTGTTTTCATGTGCATGTAGTTGAGTTTGTCTTGATATTCTAAGAGGTTTGATACTTTGTGATTCAGCAAGCAGTCAGTACAATGAGCCAGATATCTTTCAGTGAAGAGGAGAGTGTAGCTCCAAAGAAGCCAATTTCCCTGGCAGAGGTGGCAAAGCAGCGAGAGCTAAGTGGAAACCTTGAAAAGGAAACTGATATTAAACTGAAAAAACAGATATCTGATGCAAAAAGCAAGGAGCTGAGTGGCCATGATATATTTGGTCCTCCTGAGATTCCTCCCAAGTCATTAGCTGCCAGGACATTGGAATTGAAGGAGAAAGACATGGGAATCCCTGCACGTAGGAATACACACACGGCAGTAAAAGTTTCGCATGTGAGTTATTCTATCTTGGAATACCTATTTCCTCCTATCTATTTTGAAATGCAGCAACAATCACCAATGCCTAAATCCTATTACTCGTGGTTGGTGATATGAAATATCCAAATACACTACACTAAATTATATTATCTTTTAATTAGAAAATTTTGCAAAAAGTAAAAATGTATGAAGACTTTGTTATGTACAAAGAAATAACTGATGCTTTTCTGCCAAAGAGTTTACAAAGAGGAATCAAAGAGAATTTTAGGAAATAATTTCTGAAATTATCAGCCTCATTTGTATTTCCATGTTTTTTTTGGAACTGTTTGTATTTCCATGTTCATGGTGTTATTATGTTGTAAACTCATAACTATGTAATGCATGCTTAAATTGACCCAATTTCTACCTATTAAGATATTACAATCTGATTGGTTAAAAAAATGCGAGTGTTTCTACCTATGTAATGCTTTTCTACCTATTATGATATTATGATATTACATTGAAAACAATTAGTGAAATTGAGATTTTTATATCACTTATAAGTTTTTTTGCACTAGTCAATTGATTTTAAATCTACGAAAAAAACTTTGCTCACCACATCGTAATCATTATATTTGTAGCATGAATATGCTGAAATGTTCACCTAAACTATGCTATCTATGAAACCATCAAACCAGAATAGAATTTTCGCAAAACTTTGAAAGCAAGTTGTTTATTCTGATTTCTGACCAGCTATTATTTATGTTTAATCAAATTCTTATATGCAGCCTGCAGGAGGTCCGAGCAACATTATATTCAGTGAAGAGGAGGCTTCGCCCAAGTCCACAAAGAAAATCCACAATCAAAAACTTGCAGAATTATCAGGCAACAACATCTTCAAGGGAGATGAACCACCTGAATCTGCAGAAAGGCACTTGAGTTCAGCAAAGCTCAGGGAGATGAGTGGCAGTGATATCTTCGCTGATGGCAAGGCTCCTGCCAGAGATCATCTTGGGGGAGTCAGGAAGCCACCTGGTGGTGAGAGCAGCATCGCTCTGATATGAGCTCTCCAAGGAAATATTCCCCCATGTGCTCTGATCCTTACGGGGGTTTTGTCTGGTGTAGGGTTTGTACTTCCCTTGTTTTGTGCTTGTAGTTTCTTGCCGAGAACGGATTTTAGCGTTGATGGGGTTTACCTAATTTTTATTAGACAATCCTGAATAAACACTGACCTCTCCGTCGGACTTATTGTCAGATTCCTTGCCGTTCAATTTTCACGTTATTCGCATTATGATTTTGGCCCAGCAACTAAGTTACCTCTCGCTTAATCTACGATTTAGCTCAAATACAGCATGATAAAATTATTTATATATGTTGAAGATAACAATTCTTTATTTGGTCAAAGGAGGGAGCTGGGACCAAAAGATTGCATGGTAAAAGCTAGACATGTGATATTTCCAATTCGCAAAAATAATTAACTTTTATAGACCATTCCAGAGATGCATCGTTTTCGTTTTTACTTTTTCCACTCACTCGTCTTTACCTTAAGACGGAGAGGCCTACGAACGAAATTTTCCTTGTGCAAAAAAATGAAGAGCTGACAAAAAGATTATGGCTAGGGAAAGAGACTGATAAGGACATCTTTCTCCCCCATCTTTCCTTGAAAAAAGAATGAATATATTTCCTAATATTTACCAAAATGGACGGATACATGCATGAACGAATTTCTTTATTTTTCTTGAAAGATATTTGGTAATAATCCTAGTCATAATAACTCCGTTAAATAGAAAGGGTCTGGCCACATGAATGTTTCTTCTTCGTACCAAATATTTGTATTTACCGCTATATTTTGAATTAAATTACATAAATTTTAATTATTATTTTTAACAATTCACGATCATTTTCACATATCACGTCTCGACTATATGTATACCGCCATTTTTCAATCACAAATCACTTTCTCGTTTACATCACATTCACATTCATAACACCGTATTCACATCGATTAATATTCCTCGCATTCGATAATTTTGCATTGTGCGTCGGAAGAAGAATTCACGCTTGGAGGGCAGATCAGATGGATCTTTTTCTAGAAGGAAAGAAGAAAGTAAGTCGTAATTATATAAACGTCCAGGGCCTGAATGTTAAAGGAAGCACGTAATCAAGTCGAACTTGTTCCCTTGGGCGATGCCAACATACGTATCATCAAACGGATAAATACCGGCAACCGTGAATCTGATTTCGACTGGTTTGGTTGATCATTATCGTGTCGTCTGGCCGAAACATTCCTCTCAACGGTGGCCATCTTGGTTTGTCGAACGCTAAACGCCAAATGTTAACTAATTTTGAGAAGAAATAAAATTGAAATTATATAATAATTAAGGTAATAAAAAATATATATATAATAATATTATTATTAAAAATAGATTGATCTCAAATAAGGTAGTAGTCGGTTTACCTTGTTTGTTTACGGATAAATACCATATATACACTTTAGTTTACATAATATTTTATTAAATAATTTTAACATTTTACTAAAAATTTATATCAAAATATTTTCATCATAAATAATATATTTTTTAAAATAACGTAAATAACAACATCACACTTACCTTTACCATTTGTTTGAGGTAAAATGGATAAAGCGTAAGATCCTGAGATGGGCATTATTATATGTTGCAGAGAAGAAGGAAAGGAAAGGAAAGGAAAGGAAAGGTAAGGTGAGGTGTGTCGTTGGGCGTACAACGTTTAGGCGGCAAGACGTTCCAAGCAAAAGCCGAATCATCAAGCGACGGGCGACGGACGACGGACACGTATCACCCCCTTACCTAATTGTTTTTTAATACCCTACGGCGACTGCGATCGCCAATTGCCACCGCCCGACCGGACCAGAGATCGAAGCACAGCACAGCACAGCACAGCACACGACCGTAGGGTCAGAAGTCGCTGTGCGCGTACAACCGACACGCGTGGCTCTACGGACTTGCGGGTGGGACTCGTAGGTGCACCAAGCGTTCTGGTACGTACCGCTTGTGACGTTGATCGTTCTCGTCACACAATCACTACTTGTAAAATAAGCAGAAAAGCGAACGTACGGATTGGAAACAAAGGAAGGGACACGGCACGCCCCCGTGACAAACGGCAGATGATTATTATTTTTTTCCTTGAAAATTTCAATTTCAAGACCGGTTTTACCCGAAATATTGGATGCAATTAAGTTGTGACGGAGGGAGATGGGTGCTGGGCTCTCCGCCTGACCTCTCTCGGTGCGTAATAATGCATGTGCATGGGAGGAGGGGAGGAAGGTGTGTTGTCTCCGGCTTCGCCAAAAAGAGAGGCGGCAGCGGAGGATGCCTTTCGCGGTCATGTTGTTGGGCGACTCGAGTCAGATCTCGTATTGCTCTTTCACATGCGGGAGTGTGACGGGGAGGGGGAGGTGGGGGCAAAGGTAGATCTCGGAGAAATCTCCGATTCGCTCGAGACCACCACCGGTCCATTCCCTTCTCACCTCCCCATCAGAGTATCTGTCCGTATCTCTCGCAAAGATCACGTCACGATTCCCCGGGCCGATCGAGCACACACGACGACGACGACGACGGCAGCCAACAGCATCTGACCCTGATTTCAAAGCCACCCCTGCCGACGACGGACGACCACGACCATTTTATTAAATTGGCTTGTTTGTTCTCGCCGCATCGACAAGAATGGAGGGGATGGCTTCGAAGCCTCACGCCGTGATGGTGCCTCTGCCCACCCCCGGCCACATGAACCCCATGCTCAACCTGGCCAAGCTCCTCCACTCCGAGAACTTCCGCATCACCTTCGTGCTCACCGACTACACCCACCACCGCCTCCTCCGCTCCGGGGGCCCGGACCCGCTGCTGCTCGATGCGCGGCAAGGGTTCCGCTTCGTCGTCCTCCCCGACGGCCTGCCCGTGTCCTCCAACAGGGAGTGGATCAAGCAGGTGGAGGAGGTGGGGATGTCTCTGAGGACCAGGTTCCCCGCACACTTCCGGAGGCTGCTCGCGGAGCTGGGCGAGGGCGACGCCGTCACCTGCGTGATCGCCGGGTTCATGAGCTCCGCGCTGCAGGTGGCGGAGGAGCTGGGCATCCTCAAGATTCTGTTCTGGACTTCCAGCGCGTGCGGATTGATGGGTACTCTCCAGATCGGGGAGCTGGTCTCCAGGGGCTACGTGCCGCTCAAAGGTGGTCTCCTCCTCCTCCTCCTTTTACCTCCGCTTCCCTTGCGTTCCGCGTTTCGAATGTGAGACGGCGTGTGGGGTGCGCAGACGAGGCCTGTCTGAGGAACGGCTACCTCGACACGGAGCTGGAGTGGGTGCCGGGGATGAGCGGAATTCGACTGAGGGACATCACTCGCTTCATCCGAACGACCCACGCCGACGACCTCGGCCTGCAGTTCGAGAGGGAGGAGGCGGAGATCGGGTTCGGGGCCTGGGCGGTCATCCTCAACACATTCGACGTGCTGGAACACCAGGTGGTCTCCGCTCTCCGGGCCATGTTCCCGCGCCTCTACACCCTCGGCTCCGTCTCTGCTCTGGCCCGGTCCGCCCCCTCCAACCCCGTCCACCTCAACCTCTGGCGAGAAGACGGGTGCTGCCTCGACTGGCTCGACGGCAGGCGCCCGTCCTCCGTCCTGTACGTCAATTTCGGCAGCCTCACCGTGATCACCACGGAGCAGCTCATGGAATTCGCTTGGGGGCTGGCGGCCAGCGGCCACCCCTTTCTATGGATCATACGCCCCGACCTCCTTTCCGGTGATTCCACAGTCATCCTATCCCAAGACTTCGCGGAGCAGACGAGGGCGAGGGGCTACCTCACCAGCTGGTGTTCCCAGGAGAAGGTCCTCGCCCATCCCTCCGTCGCTGGCTTCCTCACGCACGCCGGCTGGAACTCCGTGGTGGAGAGCATCTGGAACGGAGTGCCCATGCTCTGCTGGCCGGTTTTCGCGGAGCAACCCACCAACTGCAGGTATCTGTGCGGGGAGTGGGGGGTGGGGATGGAGATCCAGGGGGAGGTGAGGAGGGACGAAGTGGAGGCGTTGGTGAGGGAGCTGATGGGAGGGCGGAAGGGGGGGGAGATGAGGAGGAGAGCCGGGGAGTGGAAGAAGAGGGCGAGGATGGCGGTGGCCGGAGAGGGAGGCTCATCCCACGGCAACCTGGAGAGGATGGTGGAGGAGCTGAGAATGGAGGAGCAGAAGAAGAAGAACATGATGGAATGTGAAGTTTGCGATGTATCATCCTTCATGCAGTAACTGTAACCGTCGATAATATTAGTATTCCGATTCGGCGTCGGAGAAGATGTTTTGGTTTTTGCCTTTTTCCGATGATCTCCGGCAACACCAACTGCTTTCTGATACAAAGCTTTTGCAACCTGTTTGACCTGACCCGACTCGATCTCAATCAAAACGAAAAGAAAGCTTCGGTGGTACCGAGGAATTAAGCATGCCTGTTTTTTTTGTGAAAATTGAGGAAACATAACATACTTGTTGCGGTATCGAGAATAACAAAAAGAATAAAATGCCACCGCAAGAAAGAACGTGTACAGTATAAAAAAAACATTTATCGTGTGACAAGCGCTTGTTGATTGTAATAGTTTGTTTTTTAAGTATTAATCTTTGGTTGTGCTTGTTCACGTAATTGTCCGTTTTATTCATCAAAAGAATCCTTTTAAATATCTCACGGGTGTCATTGGCAAAAATAGTATCTTTCAAAAAAGCTTTTCTTTAAAGACCAGGCAGGACTAGGACCAATGTGATCGAAAGACGGGTCAACCTGCCTCAGCAATAGGTTAAAAAAAAAAGGTAGTAAGGGTTATTTTATTTTAAAGTCTATTTTTCTTATTGGTGTTAATAATATTTATAGTAAAAATAAATTAAAAAGGTTTTTTTTGGTACAGAATCTACATCCGGTTCAAGTGGACCTCTGCATAAAATGGAAAAGAAAAGTACTGGTCAATCGAAATTTGTGTCTTTAAAAAGTATAAAAAATTGTGATAAATTTAGTTTACTATTTTTTTTATCATTTTTTATATTTTTCAAAAATACAAACTTCCTTGAAAATGTCAATCCATGGGCACCTTAACATACCAGCTTTCCTGTTCGTTTTATTTTAACTCCTGTCAAGAAAATATGGCGGTAACAAGCGATATTGCAATAGAAAAAGGAACATCTGCTTTTCTAGAACTACCACTTTTTTTTTCCCATAACAACATAATGTACATGTGCCGTTAATAGACTGGACTTGTTCAACTTTTAATTGCCAAGACATGTCGTATCGTTGTCATGAAAGCCGTAGTTGATAAGTTTTATTGAAGAGTGGAGCGTATGCGAATAAAAAGTGCCTGCTTTATCCATAAATCTTAAACCATTCATGTTCGAAACGAATTGGTCGTGTTAATCTTCTGTCAAACGTGGACCGTGGAAATTGGCTCGCGAAAAAATAATTGTCGCATCTGCTGATTGAGGTGGGAGAGTTGTGTCCATTCCTCCGCGGATTTCGTCCTTCGTACGACGTCGCCTAAAAGCAATTTTATATCGGCAAGTAACAGGAACGCACGCACGCCGAAAATTACGCGACGATCAAATAATGGTTGCCGAAACTTGTGTTAAACGTATCTGTCACAACCCAAAAGTCAAATTGAACGAGGGTCAAAATGCTTTCATTTTTATTTAAGCTAGTAGAAAATAATTAAAATATTAGACAATTAGATTTTGTTATGGTAGATGCCACGCAAAAAGATCACAGATAGTGACTTCGTTTGAAAATAGAATTTATAAAAACTTTTATTATGTAAAATATATATAATTGTAAAAGAGAAAAATAGGAAAAAAATTTCTTATATTAAAAATCATATTAACTAAAAAAAAGAGAGTAAACTCTTAACTCACCTAATATATAAACTTTACCAAACAAAAACGATGACTACTAACTCCGAAAAATGGAAAAACCAGTTCACGCGCGCCCACAAGTTTACAGACCATAAACACCAGACAAGTTTACATCATTTCCAGCGATTGAAAAATTATTTTACACCTATTATTAGATATAAAATCAACTTCCAACCAACTCCTATCGCAGACTTGAAGGCGAGGCCACCAATGAAAGTAGAGTTAATCACAATATTGTCTTTCAATATATACGACCAAAAGCCGCAAAGCAGTAAATCCATGCCAACTACAAAGACAAACCCTAAAAGTACAGCAATTGAGCAGGTCCCATGAATAAAACCGGCAGGACGCACCCTGAGATGGTTAAAGTTTGTTGCAGATGCACTGGGTGGAACTCGCCTATTGTTAAAAAATACGGGTAGTTCCACCATTACAAGCAGCTCAACAAAAATAGAGCTACTTCTGATTACTCACCCATCAAAAACAACATACAGAAAAAATCTGTTATCCTTAGAATGAACCTCATTCTGTTCAAATCAGGTGCCATCAAGCTCCGAGAATCGCCTTCCCCCTTATTTAGTTTATTCCTGCACTCATGGAACTATGCCCACGTACTTGTGTCTTGTGAAAACTAAAAACAGAGAAGATAACACCTCCTGGCAGAAACGTTGTTCTCTAGCGATCAGATGCAGCATCGACGTGAAAACTAAAAACAGCTCTCTGTCGACTTACCTCAAACACATGCCACGTGACCAAACTCGTCATCCCAAATTTTGATCTATTTCTGGCAAGATGGTAGAGTGAGCCAACCATGTAGAATCGTCCCACCGGAATTTCATCTTAGATTTAAAACATGTCACCTAAAATATGAGCACATATACAATCTCACAGCAATATCCGGAGGGCCATCATCTCCACCAACTGCATGGAGCACAATTGGAACAGCTGAAAGAACTCTTAGTGTCAAAGGAAATGCAGCAGGTTGGATCTCATGGTTTCTTTTAGTGCCTTGAGGAACTAAACAAGGAGAAGAGGAATTCTCAACTGTGTTCTTGACCTCTCTATCCATGCCAAGCTCAAATGGGTTCCTAACTAATGCAACATCTTCAAGTGGATGGAATCTCCCAGGACAAACCCTTCTCTGGGGACGTTTATTCCTAAACAAATCCAGCACCAATGTTGACGTAGTTTCAAGCCATTCAACTATCAAGCCTTCAACTTCATTGTAGTATATCCTTCGCTCAATCTACATCATAAAAAGTATAACAAATAATTAACAAAAAAGATCAAGACATGCAGTGCACGATAATAGTAAGATACATACTCCAAGTTTATGAATGAAAAGTGACATGAATCTTGGTCCCAATCCCATCACTCTTGCATCAGAAATCGTAACCTGGCACAGAAAAGAAGAAGAAGCATAATCAACTTGGGTACAGAAAAATGAAAGGAGAGAATATTGATCCGGAATTATCAGAAGTGTATTCAAAAGTGGTTTGATGTCCCAATTATGGCTCTAACACAGGCTGTCCTGAAACTCCTAAATGCAAGCAAAAGAAGTGGAAAGGGTCAAAGCTATTTTAATCCTCTCCCACCTGTGCACACAGGTGCACAAACGCCCATCTCTGTCTCTCGCACAAACAAAACGCAAGGGCAAAAGGCAGGCTCGAATGTAAATAAAACAGAAGCATAAATCATGTGTTCCGTGTGCATACGCACAGAACCACAAAGGGAGAGGGAGAAGTGCACGTTTGAAGGTAAAGAGCATCAAAGAATAAATTGTGTTCCAAGTGCATCACTCAATTGTATACATGATGTTTGTGTCAATGGATTCCACAATAATGCTGGATACCAATGACTTGGAATTGATCATCGATAAGATGCAAGGATATTGAAAATGACAAGCATATTATGATCTTTGGAAGGGCATAATATGAAGAAACCATTCTTGTGGTTGCAACTTGCAAGAACGTACATGGGCTAAAAATCTTATGCAAACAAAAGGCAATGCACAGCCTAACAAGTATATTGGAAAATTGTACCTCTTTCTTTCTCAGTATATCCCATAGATAAAATTTAGCTGCAGCCTCTTCTGCACGCCTGCTAGCCTGTTTTCTTTCATTGCAATAAGCAGAGATTTCTGAAAGAGCTGGGCCAAGAGGAACTTTGTATTTCAAAGCCGCACTTGATAATGCTTCTTTACATTCTTTGGTTTCAAAAGCACTTTTGTCAAAGTTCACATCAGTAAAACAACCACGTACAGTTTCAACACTAAAAGTCTCTCGAGGCAACAATCTACTCTGCTGCAGGTACATCTCAGCTTCAAGCGTTGCTGACAACATTCGATGAACCAAAATATCAGGATATCTACGCAAAGGTGAAGTAAAATGTGTATAGAGAGGAGCTGCTAATGAATAATGTGTCCATTCATCCTCCCTATCTCTTAAGTCTCCAGTAGAGAAATATACAGCCAACTGCATTGCCTTTGAAGCATAAGAAACGAGAGCATCAAATAATACGGGATCATCTTGAAGTTTTTCTTTTATCTTGGACAAAGATAAATGAAGCTTACTAGATGATGAAACATTTACATCAAGGCCATGCTTCATGCAAAATGCACTAAATTCTTTCAGTTTTCGCAGATTGGGTTTTGGATGCCTTCGTAGCAATGCACATTCAGGAAAGGTTCTAGATATAACTTCTGCAGCTGTTTTGTTAGCCAAAAGCATAAATTCCTCAACAAGAAAATTTGAATCTTTTGGCTCAGAAAGGATACACTCATATGGGGATCCACATTCATCAAACAAAAAGGAAAACTTGTTGGTATTCAATGAAAGAGCTCCATCTTTGAACCTATTTTCCTTTAGCCTTTTTGAGAGCTTGTAAAGATTCACAACAGACCAAACAATGTCTTTCCATTCAAATTGACCATGCAACAAAGGCACTGCAGATTTAGAATCATTTACACTATTAGAATTAGTTTTTCCATCAATGATGTCCTGAGCACATTCATGTGAAAGCTTGCAACATGAACATATCACAGAATGACCAATCCAATGATCAATGATGTCTCCATGAATGTTGATATCCCAAATCATTGAAAAGGTAAGCCTATCCACACCAGGCATGAGAGAAACTAAATTCTTAGAAAGATGAGGAGGGAGCATGGGAAGCGTACACCGTAACAAAAAAACACTTGTAGAGCGAATTTGAGCTTCAGTATCAACGACTGTATCTGGATGAACAAAGTGTGATACATCTGCAATGTGAACTCCTACTCGATATATGTCATCAGATAATTTTTCAATGGATAAAGCATCATCAAGATCAAAGGCAGATGAAGGGTCAATGGTTAATGTACAAAGATGTCTTAGATCATTTCTTTTCTCTATCTCTTCCAAAGGGATAGTCCAATGAGCATCAGGAAGGCAAGATAGCACATCACAAGAGAAATCTGTTCTGCAGATTGCATTTTCTAATAAAATGGCAGATATCTGTGATTCAATATCTCCACCCCGACCTAGAGTTTGTAAGACACGAGCTTGTGGCAGCAAACTATCTTCACTCCACCTTTCTATCTGTACAGAAACTAATTCCATTTTAATGGTTGGATCACCGTTATCCAGCCTTTTCCTAATGCTAAACGGAAGGGCAGAAATAGAAATCACCATCTCAGGAATCTTTGGATCAGTGGGCATTAAAAAGAGGCTCATGGCAGGCAAGTGAATCAAATTTCTCCCTGAAAGGGATCCACAATCTTGTTTTTCAGATGCCTTAATACCAGAACTCTCTTTCTGGCTAGAAAGGAACCCAATGACCATATTACGGCGATAGGAACTTTCAATGATTGCCACAACCCTACCAGTTGGGCGTTTAGATGGGTAAGTCCTCAAAATATCAGTTAGCTTGTTTAAAGATTTTGTGCAAAGATTGTCTTCTGTCTGAACAACTTCTGACATAACAGAACCATACCCATTGTTCCCACAAGTGTTCCTGCTCTCCATCTGAGACAAGATCATTTCACCATCAGCATTTTTCAAAATAAATGAACCATTATGCAGCATGGAAAATGGGCTGCTAGAACAACCATGGTTCACAGTGACAGCATCTATTCTGTCTTCAACATTATCATCCCCTTCTAGTTCTCCTGTAAGTATACTGGAATCAGTCAGTGTGACGGATTTGCTAGCATGGTCAGACCCTTTCAATCTGGTCCACGATGCTACAGGATCGACCACAATAGCAACTATATCACCTTCGACCTAAAAAATAAACAAAAAATTTTGTAACATTTTTATATGAGAACATGGGGAAACTCCCGTTGGTACAATAGCAAATATATCAACTTCTACCTAAAAAATAAACAAAAATTTTTGTGACATACTTAAATGAAATCATGAAGAAATTCTAGTTGGTGAATAATACACCAATATAACTATGTTATATGCAGAAGAAAAAGAACAGCAATACATTGCTGAGAAAGAAACAAGCAGATTCAAAATTAATACTACACAATAAGTTCCCCAGACCAACAGCATATAAAACTTCGTAAATAAGTACAATCCACTTAACAATTGATCATTCATAGCGAAGTTTAATAGGCCCGTGTTAGTGTATTTTACATCTTACTTGTCAACATATCACAAATAGGAAATCCTATGGTACTCATGTCCTTTCATACAAATAAATGACTACCAACAAGCGCTAATTTCTAATTAATGATCACTTAAGAGATTTGACATACATATAAAAAATATTGCACCCCTGTGGATAGCAAGAACTCCCTCAAATAAATATGGAGGTAAGACAGCCAACAAAAATTTTGAAACTTTATAAAAGACGACCATTTAACAAGAGCACAAAATAACACATCACAAAAAGGAAATTCTATGTGGTACCCATGCCTTTTCACACAAAGGAAACTACCGATGGGCAGTTACAAGTGCTAATTCTAATTAAAAAACTCATAATTCATATGTTTGAATTAATGATTAACATCTAAAAGATTTGACATACATCAAAAAAAAATACCACACCCCTGTGGGTACTAAGGACTCCCTCAAATAAACACGGAACTAAGGCAGGCACCAAAATTTTCGAACTTTATAAAAGATGAGCATTTAACAAGAATAAAGAATAAAGAGCTTCCTTTTTAATAGGACAACGATAATTTCATTTACAAATAAAAGTCCATAGTTCACATCAATGATATAGAAATTAAATCTTACTGCTCTATTTTGTACCGCAGCTCCATTAATAAGGACATCAACAGAAAGGCCATCCACTGTACAATAAGCCTGAAGAACCCCAAAAAAAAGGGAAAACGCAAGTCAAGAAACTTTCACAGAAGACCACATTGAAAAGACAGACCGAGCTATCAATGAAACACCACCTCAAGACGGTTGTAAGCATTCACCCGGAAGACAGCTCGGAAGGCATGTCCAATCTGCAAAAAATATCGTAACCAACAGCATTCACTTATCAACTTATCCATGCATCACTGCAACGTGGTAACAATAAACTGTGACTAACCTCCACCGCCTCGTTCACCATCTGCTCCTTCCAATGAGGAGCAAAATACATCCTTTTCGGCCCACCTTGGCAGGCTCCAATAATTTGTGGCTGCCGAAAATTAGTGATACCACTCTCTGCACCAGAAGCAGATTGCATCGACAAAGGCACTGGACAAGTACTCCATGCCTCACCCCCCATCGTTTGAGACTGAGCCAAGACACTCATGTTGGGCAACGAACTGAAAGCCACACGAGAGGCTTGCGGAGGCTCCCCATTCCCACTCTTCTTCTCCGACCTCACTGAATCACCATCGAATGCACCACAACTGCTATTCCCGTTCCTTCCCTCAACTCCATCAAGACACCCGAAACTGTTACCTAAAGAATCTTCACGAGATCCACAAAAAGGTCAAGACCTTCTCTTTTACGCGATAAGCCGGAGAATATCGAACACGTACCCGAACTCTGTTTTGCCCGGCGATTAGAGCGGCGGCGCCTTCGTTTCTCCTTATCAGATTCCTCCACGGCAGCGGCTGGCGGCGAAGATGCCACAAGCTTCTCTCCCCCCTTCATCGGCGATCATAATCGGAGTATGGCCTAAAGAAAAACGAAACCCTAAATTTATATTCGTTGCTTGTGACTGACCTTAGAGGAGAGAAGTGGAGGGGAAAGCTAGGGAAAGTTTTCCTTTGCCTTTTGAATTCAGGTACCGTCAAAAAAAATTTCACTACTTTTTTTTTTTTTTTTCACGTTAGGATATCAAAAGAAAAGGTACCACACTAAAAAAAATTGGCGATCATTTTTTGAAGAAATCATGGATTCCACGTAGTTACAGAAATGAAATCATTTTCGTTTTTATCAAGTTACATTGACACAGTTATTTTTTTCAATATTTTGATATTTTTGTCGATTCACTAATGGTGTGTTTATTACTTGTAATTAATTCATTTGGAACTTAATAGAATTCATTTACATTTTTTAATTAGAATACAAATTTTAAATTTTTATAATTATAAACTTTAAAATTTGATTTTAACAACTTAAATTCTTTCAAATGTCATTCACTTTACTAAACGTGAACTTAAATGTTAGAATTAATCTTTCACATAATTTACAATTACTCTATATTCAATTATCAAACAATATAATTTCATCCTATTACATTAATATTATGATTGACCAAATAAGATCTAAATGCCCCATACCTTTTGATTTTATTTCAATTTTCTATTTATTTCAATTTTTTGTTCATGTTTGGGACTTATTCCTGTAAAAATCGCAGTTCAATTTCGCCCACAAACTCGAATCTGGACTTTGATGCACGTTATCGTAGCTGATAGCTGCCAAAACATCACGTTCCCAGCAAATTTCAATAAAAGTTGCCTTCAAAATAACCAACGGTAATAACATAACTTGCAATCCTTTCGAGATCCGAATTATAAAACAATACAATAACCAAAAACAACTGCAAGATACGTTAAAAAAGCAACGTGCCAAAAGAAGAATGAATAAGTGGCCAGCCGAACTAATAACATAAATCGAGCAACTTGTATCTTCTTTTTAGCAAAGACTAATCATCCACGTATTCATGTGTAACTTTATCCGATTCACTACATAAGTGATGTCTTTCAAAACTGAACCACATCATAAAAAATCGACAACAAAGGTGTTTAACAATAAAGGCCAAAAAAATTAAAGAAATGAAAGAGACTTAAAGAGTTTTAATGACCAGAGCAAACAAATTTTGGCTAGCACCTACACATAACAAAATCAAAGGAAGTGACAGATCGGTTCATAACTTCAGTTATCCAGAAGTTATATTAGGAGGAAAGGAAAAATCAACACTGAAACAAAATATGGGCAAAGACGACTGATTGGGAACATCAGTATAAAGCCACCGTTCCATGGTACAAAAATTACGCAGACCAAATAGAAAAATAGTGACTCTTAAAAACGAGAACAATAAGAACATGAACCCATTCATGAGTTTTTCAGGAAAAATGTAAGAGAAAATTGGTAAGAATCATATCATAAACCAAAAAAACTCTGTCGTGGAGCATGATATGAATTATATTATATTCTATCTAATCAAAGAAAATTACAACGTGTGAGAGGATGCAATATTTCACACATTCAGCATACATCCCATGGCATGGTTGACTCTTTTTAAACTACTTGAATTTTTCATATTGCAAAAAATAGGAAAGTAACAACATATTTCGCCAAGTGTGAAAAAAAAGAACAATAGGAGGGTTTGTGCTTTTAGAAATGATAAAAAATATAGTAAATTTTGACCTAATATTTCTCATTATTTCCTACCATTTCTAAAAGCACAAACACCCCTTAAAAAGGATTATAGTGTGCAGATTAGTGGTGTGTTTTCCTTTCGTTTACAATAATATCCAAACATGAATTTTTAGGTATTCAACTTAAAAATCACATGATTATAATTTTGGGAAGTTCATTTATCTATTTATAACCACAAATCTAGCTTTTATTTGTGTATACTCTATAGAATGAAAGCATACAGAAGGTGCTTATGTTTTCTGAATAACCTTTCTGGAACAAAGAATCCTGGACAGAAAAATAAGGCAATAGAAGCATTTAATCAGCCATGATGGCATTCGTTAGAAGCAAGTCAAGCTCTTCCAACCTGCAAGATAAGTCATTGTTTTATGTTTATACTTCACTGTAAATTTAAGAAAAGAAACACTAAGTGCATGCAGATATTTGGCATACCTGACGTTGGTTAGATCAGGATAAATTGCAATTGCATCTTTGAAATCCTACACGCAAAAAAAGGAATAAAAACATACGTATTTATTACAGAGAAAATTTTCAAAAATCCAAGGAGAGCAAAACGAACAAGAGAAAAAAGATCACCTGATTAGCAGTTGATGATGTGTAGGTTATTATGCAAGACATTCCCGCATGAATAGCAGCCTGAAAGTGAACATTTCCTCAATCAAAGCTCAAACCTTTTTAAGCTCATTAGTTATGTGAAGACAAGAAACGGTAAAAGAATTAATTGATCTATAAACAAAAAATAAGACTTCCATAGAAGCTACATAGAGGACATTACACAATAAATGATACGAGACTAAACCACATGTAACCTTAACATGGGGGCAGATTTAGGTAGGGGCAAAGCCCTCACCGAGATTTGGAATAATGTTTTTTAACATATTAAAGGTTTGATATAATATACCATATCATGTATAGTTTTTAGTGAATAATTTTCAAAAAATCATAAAAAAAGTTTCTCCTTTTTTATCTCAAGTTTCTTGTAAATTTCTTAACTAAGAATGTGCTTGAATTGCATATGTTAAAACCAAAAAGCATTAAAGAAACTCCTTTAAAATTAATTTATTTGCTTTATTAATGATCAAAATTCCATTAATTTGATTCACAAGTGGAGGAATGAGTACTTTTGGTAATAAGTATACAATGTGTGCACTCTTAACAAAATCTATTTATAATTTATACCATGTCTCATCATTCTATTGATAAAATTTAAAATTCTAAGAACAAAATTAAAAATCATTAAATTTTACAACACTAGTTGACATTGAAATTCTTTAAAATAGAGCATAACATAAATGCAAAACAAAGTGTTTCCTAACATCATGAATTGTTAAGATATTATTAGCTCTTTACCTCTTTCCAAGGACATATTGATTTCTTGTAGATAGTATAGTTTTTGACAATATGGTTTATTAGTTTATACAACTTAATCTTCTTAAGTATATACACTTGATATGGTTGTAGGAACTCTTTTTTTGCAAATAAACACAATAAAGGAAATAAGTAGCTATGTAAATCTTTTTATCATATATCTATAAGTTCAAGCTAAAAGTTTCACTTGTATTAAAAAATTACTAATCATTTATTTAAATATCTAAATGTTCACAGCTAGTCTTAAAATTTCTAGTCATTAAATTTTAAAGAAAAATTAATAGTAAACATAATCAATGTTAAAAGTAGTAAATTTTAACACGTGGATTGCATTATAGATTGGCTAACTATATCATTATAGATTGAACTAAATGGCATGCAAGCTTAACATTATAATACTCAGCAAGTTAAAAGTATGCAAAAATACTACCTGCAGTCCAATGATGCTGTCTTCCACAACCAAACAGTTTTTAGCCTGTACTCCTAGCCCCTGAATATCAGAAGTAGGGTTTACTCAATAGACATCTTAAAAGTTTTTTTTCTTTTTTCTTTAGTGAAAAGGAATGATAGCATAGGTACCCTTGCAGCAGTCAAATAGATAGATGGGTTGGGCTTTTTTTCTCTCACGTCATCACCTACAAGCACGGCATTTCATAGACAACATTGGAAAATAAGACAAACAAAAAATTTCTCATTCTAATTGATTGCATTTTAAGTTCTCAGTTGCTAATTAATTCATCCAACTGTCTATTCGTGGATGCAATTTAACATATTCCGAATTTCAAAAAGATCACTCCCAAAATGAAAGTGGAAATGCTTTCAATGTGTTACTACGGCCTAATTGTTACCTTGCTTATCTCCTTATGTCTTGGTAGTTCAACAATTTAAATATAGCCTACAGTGATTATATTAGCTTCCCTTAATAACCTAATTGTTACTTTACTATCTCCATATATCTTGGTAGTTTTCAACAATTTGAAGATAGCCTATAGATATTATAACAGCTTTCCTTAGTTTTGCATTTGATAAAATTTGTTGTTCACGTAAATATATAAGCCTCTTTCTCAACATATATATTACTAAAAAAGCACCTAGGTGATGCCTAAGCGTGTCTAAGCACCCTAGGTGTCCATGGCCAATGCCATATCACCCTGCCACCTTAATAAGTATGCATAGTAGCATGGTTAACTAAAAATATAGAGTACAGTACTTATGCAGAATTATGACATTGTCCAAGAATCTCTGATCAATGAGCAAATCGCCCATGTTGAGAAAAATTGCATATTTGCATCTTTATGTGGAAATGACAATCTTATGAATATGACATAATTTAAATTTATGATATAGCATATAACCTCACATTTCTGTAAGAATAGCAATCATAATTAACCAAGATATGAAATTTGAACAAAATACAATTATGTAAAAAAAGTTTTGCTTTCCTGGGAACTACCAGTTAGTGCAGCTAAACTATTGCTTAACTAACAGTACAGTACAGCTTCAGAATTTTGACATTATTAAAGAATCCCTGAGCAATATCCCACATTGAGAGATTATACCAAAACCAGTGATAGCATGCTATAATAACCATCCTAAAGAAGTATATGACCTAATGATTGAATTAATCATGTGAAACACAAAAAACCAGAAAGTAAAAAATATTTAATATATTACAGACAAAGGGAAAATATAGCTGACATTACACTTTATTGCGAGAGTAGAGGTTTTGCATTTGATTACCAAAAAAACTTAATAAATTAGCTAGTAATTTTTAGGTGTATTTGTCATATTTTATTCTGCTATCACCAAACGTGAAAATCTATTTCCTTATAAGACATATAAACATATACTTATCAATGCTTGTGTTACAGAAAACCGAAGAGAACAGAAACGGGTAATCCGAGAATCACCTGCAAGTGTAGAAAATTACCTGCAAGAAAGCAGTCAAGACTTTGAAAACGCTCCTGAAGTAAGCATATATCAATAAAAAAGTAAATGCTCTGTTTATTCCCTGTTCATACAGATAAAATGTAATTAAATCAAAGAATTGAATTAGAGAGAGCTTACAATCCCAATTAGATTTTCCAGACAGAGTATTACAGAGCTTTTGGTCGCTGCAGAACAAACAGCAACTTTTATACCCTTGAAAAAAAAGGAAATAATGATATTGTTACAAATCGCCAAAATCCCATGATACAAGGAGAATGGCAAAATATTCTTTGAAGATTAAAACAATGAATCTAAAAGAACAGCAAGTTCAATACCACAGCCTTTGCAGCATCCATTAGATGTAGGACTCCAGGTCTAGGTTCTACCTGGACAAACAATCAAATGTGTCATCACTTCACAAACAGATGATACGTCACAACTCATATTTGAACTTACACTTCCAGATTTTATGATGTCTTTGTACCTCTCAGTCTTCCAATCCTATATAGAGGAAGAAATAGAAAATGGTAACTCAAATTTCTGCTCTCAATTTATTAGACAATAGAAAGGAGTGTTGAAATGAAGCTAAGTACAGTTGACAAAATCATTATTGCCAGGATGAATCTGTCGAAATTGTTCTTTTGTGAATAGGTTTGATTTAAAATATTGATTATTATAGACAATTTTGAGGGAATTACTTTGTTATTATTGAGAAAAATATTTAGAGATTATTACTTGCAAATAATATAATTTCATCAAAAATACAATGATCCAATATCTAGTTTTGGCTTGTTCATATCATAGACTATTGAAGGAACAAAATGAAAGTGGCTAAGCTACATCCTAAGTTCTCTCTGAACATCCTATTGAAAAAGGCAAGTTTTTAGATCATATTACAGTCCACAGAGGCAAAAGGATCAGAATATTAAAAACTTTTTGGAGGATGAGAAAGTTGTAAGAAACAAAATGATCAATAAAAAATAATGTTCAATGCTAAGAGAAGAAATTCAACTAGGCCAAAGCTTAGTTTGCAAACTTTTTAGTGGTCAGCTCCTCTATGCATGAGCAAAGTGACATTTGAACATTTTCTATATTTGTCCGTCTACGTAAAACAATTTCCCTTGCCATGTTCTTGTGTCAACAGAAATTCCAAAATTCAAAAAAAATTCTTTGCAACTCTATAACTTGAACTCAAAAGTATCAAAATTAATAAGATACTTGTATCTACATCATAACCATGTAGTAATTTTCCAAGTTTGTTAGTGCAATAACAAAGATTATTCTTTCTTGTCATGTGGTGTACTAGCATAAGTTTACTCAGGCTTGGAAATCTGTAGATTGGTGCTAGGCTATGGATCAAGAATTTTTAGCTTTACAGCAACAACACACTTGGACATTGATTTCTCATCAGCCTCATATGAATGTGGTCGATTCCAAGTGGGTTTATTGCACCAAATTTAACATAGATGGCTCTCTTAATAAACGAAAAGCACACCTAGTAGTGCATGGTTTTCTTCAACAACCTGGTGTTGATTTCTTTGAGACTGTTAGCCCAGTTGTTAAACAAGCTACCATCAAAGTAATTTTAACAATTGTCATTACAAAAAGGTTGTTTCTTAAGCAACTTGATGTTAAGTCTGCATTCCTTCATGGCCAGCTTACTGAAGAAATTTTCATGGCTCAACCTAGAGGATACATTGATAAGGCACGCCCCACTCATGTCTGTCGCATGGTGAAATTCATTTATGGTTTACGTCAGGCCCCATGATCATGGTATACTACATTTTCTGTTCAATTATTAGAACTTCATTTTCGAAAATCAATTTCAAACTCTTCATTATTCATTTACTCAAGTGACACTATTCAAGCCTATCTTTTACTATATGTGGATATAATTCTCACTAGTGGCAGTGAAGCTTTTATTCAGTAGATTGTTCAACTTCTTCATAAATCTTTTAAGATAAAGGATTTGGGTTTTCCAAGCTGTTTTTTGGGCATTAAAATACAACTACGTCTTCCCTCTTGGAGGTTGCTTCTATCCCAATCCAAGTATATCATCAATCTTTTAGCAAAACTGAACATGAGTGCTTGCAATGCTGCACCTACGCCAGTTACTTCTACAAAGCTTTCTAAGTCTAATGGCATGTTACTCTCTAATCCTACATTATATCGCAATATTATTGGTGCACTTCAGTATGTTATTCTTACTCGGCCTGATATTTGTTATGTCGTGGATTGTGCAACTCGGTTCATGCAAGCTCCCACCGATTTTCACTTAATTGTCATTAAATGCATTCTTAGATATCTTAAAGGTAGTTTGTCATACAGACTCTCCATTGCTCCTGGCAACTTGAAGTTAAAGGCTTACAGCAACTCGAATTGGGTTGGGTGTCCTGATGATTGGCGTTCCACCCATGGTTTTTGTGTTTACTTGGATACTACTCCAATTTCCTAGAGTTCCAAAAAGCAAACTGTTGTTGCTTGGTCCTCGGCTGAGGCCAAGTATCAAGCATTGGCTCATACTACAACTGAAATTCTGTGACTTCAATCGTTACTTGGTGAATTATGTTGTCTTTCCTCTACCATTCCCCTCATTTGGTGTGACAATACCTCGACTATTTCCTTAAGTCACAATCCAGTTCTGCATAGCCACACCAAGAGTGTAGAGATTGATATCCATTTTATTCATGAGAAGGTAGTTCCTATTGATATGCAAGTTACTGACATTTTTACTAAAGCTCTCTCAGCAAGCCGTGTTTCTCTACTCAACAGCAAACTAGGCATTCTTGAATGCTCAGTTTGAGGGGGGATGATAGAGTATGACTGTTGTCGTGTGATTCAGTTATAATTCGGTGTGTAAAATAAGTTGTAACAGTTTGTTGTAATTCAGCTACAGTTGTTGTAATTCTGGCAGTGATGAGCCATGTGTATATATAAGATGTACTTGCTGATAATAAATGAATCAATCTCTCTTTTCATCCTCTACTTCCATTTTCTCCGATCTCTCTCTTGTAGCAATTGTTTTCTTCAGGAATAACATCAAAACATACGTTAAAATAAGAGGTGCGAATGCATTATTTAGAAAAACACGCAATGAATACTACAAAATGTGTCAAGAACCTGAAGTGTATCGACAAGCTTCGCTCTCTCGTGGTCATCTGCGGGTGGACGTGAGAAGACGGTGGAAGAAGGCCATCCATATTCCCCAAAATACCTAAAAACATCCAAAATGCTTAGCCCCAGCACAATCGTCAACAGAGAAAAGAAGATTAACAAAGCGCGGACCATCTCATCTTGGGCTTGCCGCCACCGATGCGGTTTTGGAGGTCATCGTAGAACTTAGAGGACCAATTAAGTGGAGAAGAAGCGGAAGGGCATCTGACGTCGAAGTGCACGAATGCATCGTTGTACGCCTGACGGTGGAGGTGCTCCGATTCGAGTATGACCCCATCGCAGTCGAAGATCAGGGCTTGTATCCGCGACGACGATTCGCTGGCCTCCGATTGGGCAACCGCGGCGGACGTGGAAGCTAAGACACCAAAGGATGCGGAAGAAGAAGAACCAAAGGGCAGGAGACGAGATTGGAGCCTCCGTGAGAATCTCGTGGAGCAGAAGAGAGGGGAAGACGGGAGACGACGGTGGGAAGCGAGGGCAGAGCAGAGGAGTGGGCACACGAAGTGAGCGGTAACGGCCATTGCCAATTTGCCACAAATATCCGTTCTAGATTTTCCCGCAAATTTCATTTTATACTGATAAATGTTTATTGGTATAATGAGTGTATATATTTCCCCTTTTTTATTTCAATTGATTTTATTTTCCTTTTTATTTAAATTTTAGGTTTCGTTGGATTACATGTTTTTATTATAATTAAAAATTACTATATGAGAATTTTTTTATATTTTTTATCGTAACTTCTAATCGTATTACATTAAAAAAATATAATTTTACTATTTTATCTATTTTATTTAAATATTAAAATAAATATATATAAATATAAATATCATTATCTTGTTAAGGTAATTTAAAAATTAATATATTTTTTTATTTGATAAACATAATTTTAAATATATTTTTTCTACTTCGTTAACAAAATGTAATAAATTATTATTTTAAAAAATAGTGACACGAAATTTCTTTTGTAGTACGGGCCATTTTTCTCGTACACTTCCTAAATACCTAAGATGGAAGTAAATGTATGAATTTTATTATTAAACGATTATAAATATATAATACTTTTTTATTAGAGTTAAATAATTATTTATCTTGAAATTTCCTTTTTTTCCCGATTCCAACATTTGGTATTTAAATCAAAGATAACTAACGTAACTCGGTAAGAAGCCGTAACTTTAATTTATAATATAAATTAACTAATTATATAATTATTTATGATTATAAAAATTAATTTTTTAACCATAATTAATCATTCACTCTATTAATTCAAGAAGAAATTTACGATTCAAACAAGATAAAAAACTTTGAAATTACCAACAACAAAAAAAGGAACGTCTTTTCAATATCCCGGAGATTTTAAATACACTTGGGAAATGAACTGTCGCCTCCTTTACGATACTCTAATTATAGTCAAAAGCATTATTTATTATTCGAAAAAATGATATTTGATATGTTTGCACACATATTGCTAATATCATACTTAATCATGTGTGATTTGTTAAAGTTTATCTTAAAATCAATTAATGTAAAAAATAAATGATATAAAGTACACATTCAATTTTATTTTTACTGATGTAAAACTTTTTATGGTATAACACTCTCTTACACTTTAACTGCATTCTTTTAACTTAGAGTATGCATTCTCTACCATTAGTCATCAATCGATTGTTACCAAAATCATGATAATTTAGTTAGTAGTTGACCCAATCACGAAATAGTTCACAATCAAGCCAATTTTTACTTTAGATTGATTGTTCCATAAAAAGCCAGAAAACATTTTATTCTTTCTATTCAGTATTCACTTTAGTCTCATTTTCCTTTATCTATTGTTTGTCGTCAAAAATGTTATGTGCTTATGGGTTATTATGTTTATGTTAAGTTTCCTTTCACATAGAAGATGATTCAAATTTACATTTATTTATGTGATAGGATTCTTTGTAATATTACCTATAAAATTTTATTAGGATGTGTAGACGAAGTTAGAGTAAATTGGACAATACAAAAGAGAAGGGTGGTTATTTTTCTTCTAACCTTAAGTTTTTGCATCACCTTGATCGAGAGGTAGATCAGAAGGTTTTTTGTGGTTAGATGCTGCTGAAAGTTTAGTGACTTGTTCGTGACTTGAAGACCTTCAGTTTGTATGGTTGTATCGAGGATCTAAGCAATTTAAGGTCAATTTCAAAGAAAGTTTCAAAGAAAGTTTGTCATTACAGTTCTGAAACGCACGCTCTTGGTAAAAGATATGTTTGAAGGGCAAAACAAAGTCCGTTTTGGCTGAAACGTTTTCAGTGATTCAGGAATTTGTGAAGCTACATTCTTACCAAGTTTCGTGATTTTTGAGGTAACAAAGTGATTGCAGTTTTTTTGAACAAAGGAGGTCAAGATTGGGTAAATTTATGTTATCTATTGTTGTATTGTTAATAGTACTGTTATTATTCAATGATGTGAATGTGATGCTTCTAATTCTATACTAAAGAAAACCTTGTATACCTATTAAATTATAATAGTAGAAGTTTTAGGAGTGGATTGATTAGTCCCATGGTCTTTACTCCTCACATCAATGAAATTTTTCATGTAAATATTAGTGTATCTTGTGTGTTATTGTTTGTCTTCTTGTTTGTTTCAATAATAAGAATTTGTATCTCCATTTCATTTAAGTTTCAACTTAACCCTAATCGTTTGTAGTAGACAACAAAAAAAGGAATGGAAGTTGAATTAGTCAAAATACTATTTAAGTTGAATTAAATGATTCTATTACATTTGATTAAGTTGAACTATTTGAAATTGATTTTGTAGATTTTGTGTTATTATTAAAACTAACTAATACAAAAAAAACTTACAAGGTTCTTAATTTTACTTACTAGTTTCAATGTGATGTTATATCTTATTCGTAATGTACATAAATTGATTTTTATATAATGTAAATTTTATCTCACTTAAATTAATTAATTAATAAAAAATTTACAAGTAATATAAGAGTTCAATTTTACTTATTAATTTCAATATGAAACTATTTTTTCAATAAATTTAACTTAGTTCAATTCATGATTAAGTCTTATTAATTGACAAAGCAACAACTAATTAAAATAAATTAACGTAAATATCATCTTAGAGAAGGTATGAAAGAAAGTTTAGTTCAAAATAAAAAATAGTGAAATAAAGTTAGTCATAATTACGAAGTTATTCAGCCAGCACAAAATATGGCATTATAATGAAATAATACTCAGGCTATTTAGAAATAGTTTTTTAGTTTTAGAAGTGAAAAAAAGAGATTTGTACAACTTTTCATGATAAACATACGAAATAACTTCGACTCTCGTGTCTTTTGAAAAGATGGGTTCGTAAATTGATATTTTTTAATATTTAAATAATTAATATTAATATTAAAATTATATTTTTTAATATTGATGTAATTGAATGTTAAT